>JAPYZE010001182.1:0-25231 GCA_030522805.1 Leptomastidea abnormis | reverse complement strand
AAGAAAAAAAAAAAGAAAAAAAAATTTGCAAATGATTTTTCTCGTGCCGAATTTTTGAAATCCAGGCGTCCACCGATAACAGACTTTGAACTAAACTTTTAAAATCATACAAAGCGTTGAAAAAAATTATGTGATGAGTTACATCTTACGCGAGACTTATATATGATCGTATACATATTGTAAATACAAGTACATATTGTACAATGAATTGTCCACAGATGAAAAATTGAGGTGGGTTCTCGATTTTAATTTTGAAAATTGCTTCGTGATCGATCTAAACTCGAGCAGTTTGACATTTTTTGTCAAAGGTCTTGGTAAAGGAAATACGTTCCTTCGTAATTGTAAACAAATTTTGACTGTCTTCTTTATACTCAACATTGGCTTTATTGAAAAATAAATTATTATTATTATACGAATCTCAATACAGGAGAGTAACATGACAAAACGTGAGTTTGAATGGTACGGTTCAAACATTCATGACTGTATATGAAACGCATATTGAAACTAACGCTTCTCTATTTTAACGCTCTTTAAAATTAACTTAATGTATAACACTTGAGATGACTATAGGCGTATTAAGTTCGTACGCGTACTGAATAGATTTTTCTCTACCATGCGCGTACGTAAATTTCGTGAACATACGTGAAATCGAAAATGTTTAGCCCCATAGAAGTAATCAACTGCTTATTGTATGTTGTAACAGACTGCATAATTTTCATACCTCACGAGATGCACAAGTTAAGAGAATCGTCTAAGGAATAGCAAGAGAAATTGGTACACCGATTTAAGTAATGTCGCACATAAAAAAACACACACAAACACACTGACACTTTTCGAATTTACTTGTTTACGTTTAAAGTCTTGAGCTATGAATTTACAGTAGATTTACAATACCTACGTTAATGACTTTCGTATATAAAGCGTAAATGATGAATACTGTGAGCGCAATTAGAGCTCGTAGAACGCAAGTAAATGCCATGTAAGACCTAATATTTGCTGTACCATTCGAGTATATATAAATATTCGATAAATTATGTTTAAGGAAAATAGTAATTGGTACGCACATGGAACAAAATAAGTGGTGATCTGAAGTAGTCTAAGTAAGTCTAATGAAAGAGTTGAGATTATTGATTTACAATGTACGTTTGAGAAGTGTTCAATTTTGATTGTAATTTTCATCTACTTAGTTAAGATAATTGGTTAATTATTTATCAGTTTGTTAGTAACAACTTGAAAAAAAAGTTAAAAAATACAAAAAAATTAAAAAATTGAATAAAATACCAAAAAGCTCAACTCTTTTAAAATGTTATTTATAGTAATATGCGATACATACAAGCATCGATAAATGTCGAAGGCAAGTAAAAAGTCAGTGAATTTAACAATCGTACGGAATAGCCAAATATGACAAAGATGTTAGAACGTACGATTTATTATATAGAATAGTTCCCGTCGTTACTCTTTAATCTAATACAGTTAGGTTAATATCAAAATGAAATAATACTCTTTTTTTATAAATAACAAAAGTAAGTCGAGAGCGTTGTTATGGACGTCAGTAATTGTAAATAGCGTCAAGCACAAATCGTAAAAATGCGTGAAAAATAGGGGTGGATGACATTAAAAAAAATACACGTATCCATATAACTCAAACCATATTAATTTCTCGTAAAATCTCGTTTAATCCTTGAGTAGAATGTAAACTTCCATTTATATAGATTAAGATTAAATAGAAATTCTCTGAACTCTAACAAGTAATTTAGGCATTGGCTTTTTCAAGAGAAGAGAGACTCAATTTCTATCATTGAATTAAAGGAAAATAAAAATCTATTGTAGTACAATGTTAACAGTAAAATTTGTAAACGTATCATTAAATAACTTGATAAAGTTGAATCTAATTATAGGATTATTATACCAAAATTGCTCAAGGGTTAAATTGGTTTTCTTTTCTGTAAGAAAACTGCACTTTCATCAATGTGTCACGAGAAAATGAAAACATTTTTTTATAAACCAAAGACTAGACCGACATAACATAGTTGTAAAAAGTTTTGTTACTTGAAAGGAAATTTTTTGGCCATAATTGTGAAGAAAAACTTTTATTCAACAGTAAATATTTTTAGATGATATATCTATTTCAATATTTTGGTGAAAAAATTTAATCATCTTAATTGGATCAAAATCTAGCTTAAGTAGAAACTACTTAAAGTAAAATAATAAATAAAAATAGCAGTGAAATTAATGTTTTCAATAAGTAAATTATCAGCAAGTAAAAAAATCCTAGTCTACATAATTTGTCAATGGCATTATTGATAAAAGTTTTTCAACGCAGTACCTTGTGTCATATAAGTAAGTCCTGCATATTTCTTAGACAGTCTGCGAAATAGAAAATACTGATGACTCTACCCCAGTGTGGTGTATACTGTAATTACGATTTATATTAATCGATATCACTACCTATATTGGTAATACTATTACATTTAGAAATTAAAGTAAATCGAGATCGATTTAAGTATAAATCGCAGAACTATTTTTCGAATTATTTTCTCGTATTTTCGTCTCATGCACAACAATTACAATTTCCTTTACTCTTGCGTGTTTGTTTTATTTTTGATAAAGTAAGACGTACAGACTTTTTTGTAATTCATTACCGTTTGTCATAACTGAATATGATAAAACGATTTAACTTTTTGCAGCTTAACTATAGTGATGAAATTTTTTTTTAAATTGTCATGAAAAATTCAAATTATTTTCTGATATTTTTTTTTATTTCCAAACCATAATTTGTTACTTCATTATTCAACATTAAATAATAACAGTTAAATAATATTAAACATAAAAAGTCTTTGTTAAAATGATATGTAACGATGCATTAAGTAATTTAGTATCCTTTTAAAACTTGAATGAAATAACATGCGGTAATGAAATTTTTAATGACTAGCCGATCATACAATTACGTCAACCATTATTACTAACACAACTAATATTACGTCTTGCGAGCAACATATCTTAGTGTATGATAATGACAGAGCGTTACCCAAAAACCCCGTGGTTTTTTACAGTACTTTCTCGCGGTGCTTGATCATTAAATATTCGTTATACTTAATCATTATTCAGCTTATAAGATTCATAAATTAAAAGCTCAAATTTCTTGATTTGAGGCTTTAATATTGTATAAGTATAAAATTAGTCTAATGGCTCTCTAATGTATTGATGTTATGGAATAATGAGAAAAGAAAAAAAAATTGGCGTTTGCTTTTACTTTCAAGTTATTTTCTTGTTTAAGTAAAATTTTATGGATTGTGTAAAAATTGTGTGTCTCGAACGACAATTGGTGTTCGTGCTGTGCATGACTTGGGTAACGCTTTATCAGCGTTTGAATAAAAAAGGGTGTTCCATGACATTAAAGCGTTATATACTATTTAGAATGCGTGCGTGTATAAAATTAAAGTACAATATATTCGTGCGGCGGTCAAAGTTGAATTGGTAAGCACAAAAAATCTATTAATCTTGAAGTAGTGAATGAAAACAGGTTTTAAAGTAAAAAATAAATTATAAAATAATACATAAAATGCTACGTTTTTGCTTCTTGCAGTGTATAAAAAGCCAATGTATTGTGCAAGGATGAAAACGGAACATTTCTGAATAACGTAAAAATCTCAAGCGTCTTTCGGTATCTACTAATAAACAAAAAAAACTAAGAATAGAATACGCACGGGTGAGTTATGTGATATATCATCGCATGTCGCTCTCTGTCTCCGCATCACTTGCGCATTATTGTAACCCGTAATTACCACAATACACACAAGAGATTTGATGTAATAATCGAGATTCAATGTAATCAAGGAAGTGAACCGCTCTTAGCTTTAGTTGCGTAGTACCGATAGTAAAAAAAAAAAGATGTAAGGTATTACCTTGTCGTGAAAAATCGAAAACCCTTTAATCATTGTCTGATTTGATATTTTGTAATTCTGAACCAGTTATTGGTTCTTACAAACTCCCATAGCGAATTCTTATGGCGTATTTTCTCTGTATATTGTCAGTGTTTATTATTAAATATTTTTCAAGTACAATTCGTCATATCGTATTTATTTTTTCATGATTGTTTATTTTTTTACAACAACTTGATTGTACGCCAAATCAACAATGAGTTCACAATGATTTCAGCTAATACTTTCTTTGTAGATTTGTAACATCAATAAAGAATCATGCCAACTTTTCTTAAAAAAATAATTTTCTGTATTATTAATTTATTTCAATAGAACATAGATAGTCACTGCTGTTTTTTAAAAGCCATCGTAAAAGATTTGAATTTTTTTTTTCTGTTTTATTAAAATATTTTCCATATTCATCTTATTACCGTTTATTTTTTTCATTTAAATATAATTTTTCTAACCCAATTTATTACTTATTATTATTATTATTATTATTAAATAAATATAAAATAATTTTTTTTTTAATTTCTTGTATTTATTTATGTATTACTTAATTTTAATAACGAACAATCTATAATGCTTTTTTAAATAAGTATACAATAGAAAGTGGCAACAAATCACTTGATTTTAATAAATAAAAGTATTTAAATGTATAATGCTCCTGAAATGCCAAAATAATTTGAAAACAATTCTTTTTAGTTAAATATTCCTGTATTATTTGAAGCCTGTATCTTACTGATTGACTATCAAAATTTTTTAGATGAGAAGTTTTCACCTATGACCAATTATATTATTGCTTTTAATGTTTGTTCCTGACACGCATTAGAATTATAAATATGTATATAGGTAACGATAAAACTGATAAGAAACAATTAAATTTTATCTTGAAAAACTATTAGAACTGTGATTTTAAAAATCCAACAAAAAGAATTTTTTAAAACTGAATTTCAAAAATTAAATTTTTATTTTGTTGTGTTATCTATGGAAAACTTTAAAAAAATTAAATAAATTAAATGCTAATGGTTAAGCAAATATTTTTAACAATTTAATTTTATGATTGTTAATTAATTTTTTATGAATAATATTAAATTACAAAAAAGTGTATTCTTATACACAGATTTAACTTGTTTTTTTTTACAGTTAAAAGTGAGATGTAAATATAACAATAAAATAAATTACAATACTGATTTTTTCAAGATATCTAAAAACACATACTTTGCATACTTTATTAGCCATCTTTAAGCTAATTTAATCCAAACATTATAACGTGAATCAATACAGATAGGCTACCAATACATATACGATTTCTGTATGAAATTCAGTCCATTCCAAAGTAATTCAAAGCTTTAAAAGTTTCAAAGCGATAAGTCATGTCTTTGAAGATGATTACTTTTCAATTTTTACTAATTTTAAGTGTCTGTTTTTTGAAAATAAAATCAGGTATATTATTTGATGTATTTTAATTATTATATATTTTCTTTTGTTATGTACTCCATTTATTTTAAAATATAATAAAATCATGACGTTTTAAGCATCAGTAGATATTTTAGATACTTGCTACGAAAATTATTTTTGAACGAAACTTTCAGCTAATTGTATTATATACCAAGGTTCTATATAATGTAGTTGTTACCTATTTTAAAATCCTAATTGAAAAAAATTAAGAATTAAAATTACAACCGTGAGTTAATTTAAAATGATGAATAATTAAAAATTAAAAATTTTATCATGAAAGGATTATGCTTATGTAGTGTTCAAAAAACAGATGCTCTTTATTATATTTTTTACAAGATAAAATGCGTTAATTAAAAATGTACAAAAATTTTTTTTTGCAAGAAAGTAACAGTTTTAATTAAAATTTCGCAAAATCTGAACACATCAAACTCAATGTAATAAAAAATAAGAGTAGAGTTTTATACAAATAAATTTTAAATACATAATTTTGAGATAATCGTTATTACAGTTTCATATCACTCGAGTACATATTTGATTTATCGTAATAAGGGCAGTTACTAAACAGCAATACTTTGGGTAGTATATAATAGATGACGCAAAATTATATTTTCATTACTAAAAATATTAAAATTTTAAATTGAAAACTTATACACAATTAAATGTAACTTTATAATTTTATAGATACAAGTCATCTCGAAAATAAGCGGCAAGATATTGACGAGCTTATGAAATTTTTACGAGACCCTAATTATCGTAACGACATTATCATGTTTTTGGAAAACCCAGAAGAGTTAGCTGCTCGACAGAATAATCGAATTTCACAGCTTAGACAAAGAGTAGAAGAACGTGTCCAACGTTTATATCATGCACAAGCCCAAATAGCAAGTTTACGTGTAACACCAATGCAAACTTTGAATGATCAAATTTTAAACAATAATTTGGAACACTCGCTAAATCAAGCACTACGTAATATAAATGAACAACGCAGAAGAACATTTATTACAAATGAGGAACGTGCGGAAAATCGTGATTTGCTTATAAGACGTTTCCAAGATTTAATTGATCATCTTGATCGAACATTAACGTCATATGCGCGAGAACAACGAGTACGCGAGTATCGATTAAAAGAGATGTCAAATCTTGCTCGAATGGAAAAAGATTTAAATAATCATTGGGAGCAGGAGATGAAATTAAGGGAACTAGAGCGAAATTATAAAATGTCTCAAGCTGCGCGAGATTCTCTAACTCGTGATTTACGTGAAAGAGATGAAATTGAAAAAATTATTAGGGCAGCTATGCAAAAGTTACATCAAAGAAATTTACGTGATCAACCTGTTGACGATGATCAATATACTAATGAAGTTAAGATGATCAATAATTATTGGGAGAATTTAAAAATAATTATTTTACGTCTAGCAAAGCAACGTGAAGCATTAAAAATTTTACATCAAAGTCCTGCAGGCGAAGGATCTTCTGGTTATACTGGACCGATAAGACATGTACGTCAACAAGCGCGCTCAAAGAAATATTGATTATTTATTAGGTTTGAGTGATGACATTGGTAATATAGTCAATTAAATATCTTAATTATAATATATTATTATAATTGTATTCGATTATCTAGATTTAAATCTAAGTCAAAACTACAACTTTAAATAATAATTTTTTTATTTGTACTCGATTATTACAAACATGTTAATTCTGGCCTGAAATATAAAATTACACAAATAGTATAATTTGTTTATAAAATATTTTTTTTCAATGTAAACTTAAGTATTTAGTCAAACTGTGGCGTATTAAAATTAAAAATAATTTTTTGATTATTTTGTATGATTTAAATCACAAATTTATTTTGAACAGCTGAAAAAAAAATCACGTGAAAGTGTTTAATAACAGATTTTAAGAATAATGTTAAAATATAGACACGTTATATAATTTTTAAAAAGAATATTTTAAATCTTAAAATTTCATGTTATTTTTTCAACTGTATCAGATTTGGATAAGAATTTTATTACTGGAATTAAAAAATTCAGTTAAATTTAAAAAGTATTTAGTTATGTTTTACGTATCCAATTTAACATTTTACATTTATTTAAGTTATTATAAATATTTCTCACATTTTTAATAATTAACTCATTTTTTTAACAACCAAAGCCTACATTATTTTCAAATTAATTTCAAGTCTTGCTAATTAAAAAAAATTCAATTAAATTAATTTATTACAATCAGTTGGAAATAAATAATTATGTTTCATCATATATTAATTCTTCGATTTCCTTGTCCTCTTTGGCTCCCTTGTCCTACTGAACCTCCCTGTACTCCTTGTCTACCTCGACTTACTTGTGCAAGTTGTTGAATTTGGGCAGACTCCGTTTGTGCGGCTTGTGGTTGCACATAAGGATCTCTTATTCGTAAGTATCTTGATATTACGTTCTCCAAACAAATTTGCAAATTAATGATAGGTCGTCGAAGCACATTTTGATGTGCTATTATTTGCGCCGGTGTAAGCAGTCCTCTTGTATTACGAGCAGGATTTATTTGATTCACTATATTTATTACCTCTTGATGAAGTTGTGCTATTGCATCTTGATCTGCTTTAGGTATCAAATCAAAACGCTGGCGTACGTAAATAAAGTTTATACGGGTTTCGCTGTGGAGTTGGGTCAGCGGAATCAGTTCTAGTAAAAGCATTTCTGCTGCATCTTGCGGACGCCAATTTTTATTATTATTACCACCTAAAGTTAAATTTAATAAAATTAGTTTAAAAAAAAAAAACAATAATTTTTTTATTTTATTTGACTATTAAAATCTTTGTTTTTAAGAAGTAAAAAATAATTTTAATTATTGTATACCTTGTATTTCCACTGACAATACTGTTAAAATAAAAAAACTGACAAAAGAGCTCTTTTTTATTGACATAACGTTATTGTACTAAGAGTCTAAAAAAGTCTTAAATTATTTCAATAAGAACTGAATTCTGTTTCAGTGTCATTCGTTTTTATACAGTCTATCTCTACTTTAATGTACCGAGGCATAAATTACATTAGCAAGTCAAAAGTCATAATTAATAAGATATTCTTTAAAAAAAAAAAAATAACATTTGAATGAACTAAATTTAAAAAAGTTATTTATAACATTTTTCTTTTTTTTTCACAAATATAATAGAAATTGATAATCATTTGGATAATTTTTCGGAAAGTGTAAGAATCGTGATTTTTGTAATTAATAAGTGGTTATTATTATAGGCATTATCAAATAATAATCAAGCCATAACTTTGTAGTGATATCAAATTTCGAAAAATCCTTCTAGCTCCTTATTCTATACGAATTAGGAGATGTTTTTTTAAAAAAATTTTGATTTTTTAAATTTTTACATTGGTTTCAATTTTTAAATGTTAATAAGATGTATAAAACTTAAATATATGAAGTACATAGATATATCCTAAAATATTTTTTAAAATAAGTCAGTAAATTATATTATTTGATTTTAAAAATGTTTATGGCGGTCTTATTGATAACTTGTTATAATTTTATATATTTTACTTATCACTATTTTATTGATCATTACATTGATAAAATAAATTTGCAATGATAATTTACCGCTTTGTGTCTACCTTAAACGATATTGTTACTTTAATACATATTTAATTCTCACTGATACTTAGTTTAGGTGTTTATTTTTAAATGATGTTAAATCATTATAACCAATCATCGTCAAAAACACTTGCTTCTCGCACTTGCTGCAAAAAATACTATCATGCATACCTATATAGCAGTGCTCGTTAAATGTAAAGTACAACTTATAATATTTAGTTAATATTAGAAAAATTAAATTAACTTTACGATAATGGAATAAAAACTGTTATTTTTAATTTCTTTTGTAATTTTAAACTTATTTATGTTTATATTAATAATTTTACAAATCTATAATTATTTGTCAACCTAATGCTTGATGTTTTAGATCGTGAAGTCTGCAGTCGATGAATCTAAAAGTAGATAAAAATTTCAAAAGCCCATCAGGAAAATGTCCTTGTAAGTGAAATGCAAGAAAAACTCAACAGAATAAAACGCGCTAGATTAGTTTAAAATATGTGTGCAAATTAAATTTTATAGAATAGCAGCGACAAAAACAGAAATACATACGAAACATATTTTTAAGTCATTTGAATTTTTAATTTTGAGTAATAAGAGATTTTCTTCAATTCAAAAAACTCTTCAAGTACTAAAAATTTAAGTGAAATTATATTGAATCATTGTTGCCTAGTTTAAATGATTTTTTAAATAATAAAAAAGAGATACAAATGTTTCACCAATGAATTAATTAGAAATTACGAGAAAAGCGTAAAGCTTACAATTTACAAGAGTAATAAAGTAGCATGTCCCAATAAAATTAATTTTTGACATTTTAATCTTAACAAATTTTTATAAAAATTGAAATTAGATTAATTAAAAATAACAATAATTTTATAAAAATTCGTAATAGAAGTTAAAATCAAGTTGCAATATCAAATGATTGATGATCTGCAGTGTGTAAAATTTTTTCATAGCTATGCATTAAAATCAGCAAGTATGTATAGTTAAAATAAAACGCTTCTCTTTAAGCTCGTCGCTGTAACGTCTAAATGTAATACAGGTAAGAAATATTTATTCATTAAAAATTTGAGTAGTTTATTAAAAAAAATAAGCAGCATTCTAAAGTAATTTTTTCCTAAAATCACGTACACGTTTAAATGCTCTATAGTTTTAAAATACCGCCCTAATGTTACAGTACACAGAGTGTATGAGAAAATTTTCTCTGTTTTTCTGTCTCTGTTGTCCAATTTCTTTCACTTACTCTTTCTTTCTCTCTTTAGATCATTTACTTTGCGAATAAGACCTTATATATACAAGCTTATAAATCGGAGTCGAGTGGAACTGGGAAGAAGCCTGGAAAAGAGGGGGTGAACGCAATAAGCGCTACCAAAACTAAGAGAGAGATATTGTATTTCAGTACGAGCGTGTCCGGCAACGTTGGCTGGCTGCTTTTCTCGCGCGCTTCTTTTTCCAGCGAATATCTCAACCTCGCGCGTTTCTCTTTCTTATATTGTTGGTGCTTTGAATCAAACGCGATAACCGTTAATAAATTTTCTTTTTCCGAGAGTGTAGAATCTGTAAGTGCTGCTTCTCATTACTCGCTCCTGGTCATTATACGCTACTGGTGTTGTCATTGCTGCTATTTTGCTTTTGTTGCTGCTGCTGCTGCTGATGGTGTATATATAGCCGATGGTGAATAATAAAAAAAGGCAGATGTCCCGGTGTATTATAAATTGCTGATTATTTTGCAACTGATCACCCGAGATTTTAATAAAGCTGCGAGCAGCACCAAGGTCGAATACACCAAAGGCTGTAAGGCGATAAGACAATAGCAAGTGAGAAAAGGCGGTTTAGATTTACACAGTGAGTACATAATAATTATTTACACTCTATTCTCTTGTCTTCTTCTCCTATACTGATATATACACAATCGATTTAGAGTAGCTTTTAATAAAGTTTTATAGAAAAAACTTGAGCTGTTAATTTATAACTACTCGCGAAAATGTTGATTGCCTTTATTAGCTCGCGTCTTTTATATTATTGTTTTGATTTCGATATACGTTAAGACGTCCTTCAGCGATATAAGCGTGACAGTTATTACTTACGATAATCTTATTGTCTTTTCTTTGCGAAATTCAAACTTACATCAAATTCAATTTCTATTTACAATTTTTATTTAAAAATATTCTGCTTATTATTTGTAGTTCTCGTTCATCAAAATTAAATTTAACTCAACGAAAAGTGAAATTTTTAAAATCGAATCTAAATATCTTTTTTTATGTTAGTTGATGTTATTTAATAGATTGTCTTTAATTGTCAATATAATATCAACAGTTCTTACTGATCATACCGTTTACGACTATACCATATTTATTTTGAGCCAATAAACATCTTTTGGCTGTGTATGCGTGTGCGTGTTTGTGTTTGATATGTATTCAATGAAAAAAAAAAAAAAAATTATTTTATTGTTTAGGACAAAAAAAATGAGCACGTTCGGGGAAAAAATATTTCAATTTTATACAAAAAAAATGTTTCCCTCTGAGAAAGAAAACATTGAAGTCGATGGTAAAGAGAAACAAAGCACGATTTTCAAAAACGATTCAAAAGTTAACGTTTCAAAATACTATTTGGGTGAAAGAAGAAACTCAGAAGAGAAGCAACAACAACAACAACAAAAATTGCCAGGTTTGCTTTATATAGTCTCGATAATATATTTATAATATAATAATGTCGAAGATTTATATTTTAATTGCTCTTATATTTTGTTACCGCAGGTACTGTCGTTAAAACTCAAGTACGTACTGGGAATAATGATGCCAAACTCGATACCAAAACTTTTACAAAACCTCGATTCGATGTATATAAAGACGATCGAATCAATAAAAATCGGCATCGTTCAACTGATGATTTAGTAGCTAAAAATCCAAAGGTATAAATAATTCATTTTTATAATTTATTATTAGTCTAATTTTTTTTTGTTTATCTATTAACTACATTTAAGACATGACTGATAAAAGACTCCGAAAAAATTAATTTAATTATTGGTACTAAATACTTTTTATTTTAAAATTTTATTTTGTTAAAATATATTTTAATATTTTAAATACATATTACGAAATCATGTGTTTTATGTTAATCTTTCATTCATGTTTTTTTTTTCATAAAATTTTTGAAGACAAAGAGACAATGTACAGGCGAGCAAAAAAAGCTACATCCTCTCCTGGCTGATTTGTCGGAGGAATTGGCCATTGATGTTGATGACATAGATCAATTCATGAGTTATCAAGCGTCGATGCACGACAGGAAAAAATTGTCAGACTCTTTTTTATCGACCCAAATAACTCCGTATCAGAGGAGATACATAGTCAAATATTTAATCAGATGTGTGGTAAGTGATTTTAGCAATTATCGTTGCTACTTTTTTATTATTAAAAGTAAAGTTATAAATTTACTTTTACTTTTAAAAAATTATCCTATTTTCGTAACGTGAATATTAATTATACGTTCTCTTTGTTTTGTATTGATTACTTTTCAGGCCTACAACAAATACCCGTCAATGATAACTTACCAGGCTGTAAGGATATTTGAATCTTATGTCGACGTCTGTAAAGTAAGGACCGATGAAATGCAAATAGCTGCTCTGGCCGCGCTTTGGATTGCCATAAAAAAAGATTTGATTACCAACGATATTCCAGACGTAAGAAAATTTTGATACATTCTGTTTAGTTTTAAATGAAATTTTCCGTTTAAGTATTATCGATCTATAGTACTTAAATTTAGATTTTTATCAAGTAATTTCTGAAAACAATAAAATTATAAAATAGAAATTTTATGACATTTAAATATTATAATTGTAGCTATTGATATGAGAATTTTTTTTAAATTATATAATAGAAGAGAATAATTATAAATTTACAAATGTTTTGATTTAAATATTATATAAAATTAAAAAAGATTTTTTTAGCCACTGAAGTTTGCAGTTTAAGTTGAACTTGAAAACTTGACTATTTACATATTATTCTTGTCTTTTACACATAATAATACATATCACATATAATATTTATTTAAATTAATTTTAACAGGCAACAACTTTTTTGGAGCGGCTCACACCTAACAACGAATCACCAAAAATTTTAATGGAATGCGAACAGAAAATATTGAAGGAGCTGAATTTCGAAATTACATTTGCCGATCCCCAGTCTATTCTGGTACTTTGTCTTGCTTTTGTCGTGAATTTACAAGTACTGGAGACGGAAATATCGCAAAAATTGCACTATTGCGGCAGTTATTTTGTAAGTATATAAAAATTATTTATTATGAATAAAAAAAAAAAAATAAAATTATAAATAAAATCTGATTATTAAACAAATAATGGATTTTTGCTAACAGGTTGATTTATCTCTGCTCAATGATAAAACGTTTTCCTTATCTCCTGTGGTTTTGGCAATTCTATCAGCTGAAATTGCTCTCTGGCTGGTTTTATCACCGAGCGAAGATTCACGGTATCCACGCTGGACGTTTTGGAAAAGTCAAATATTGGATGCTTGTCCAGACTTGGCAAAATACTGGTATGTGTATTATATTTCACGATTTCCAATCAAATTATAACACGCATTTTATTAAGACATATATATTGTTTAAATAAAAATTTTAGCTTGTCGGATGACAAATCGACAGAGATAATTGATTCACTGCTGCGGGCGGCCATTTCTACGAATTATAAGGATACCGATTTTTATATCGTTTTTAAAAAATATAATACAAAACGTTACGGTAGGGTGTCTCATGAAGTCTTAAAAAAAATCAATTTATTATTTGATGAAAAATAGTGGCGTTGTTGTTAAAAACTGACATAATTTTATCATAACTCGCGTTTTTTATTTGTGATGACTTGTTATTTTCATGAATTTCTCACATATTTTGTTTTTTTTTTCTAGTAAAATTTAATTTTCTTTTTCGACATTTGACAGATTACTTTTATATGTTTTGTATTGAATATTTATTTTTATATTGATAATTTATTACTATTTGAGATGAAATTTGGAATAGCTAAGACAGAAGAATGTCGGATTCATGATCTGTAGGTTGTGGGTTCGATTTCTAGCTTTGCTCATTCTTAGCTTTCAAGCTGAATTATATTCATTTGAGTATTCAAAAGAAGGCTTTAAAAATTTATTGGGTTATTTTTTCATAAGAAATTTGTTATTTAAACGGAGTAAAAGTGTTAAAAAATATTTATCGTAGTTTTAAGAAGTACTTAATTTTACATCTTTAGAGTACATTTATATATACAATTGGTATTAGTCAGATTCGTTGGATCAAATAACTTCCAAGCAGTTTATTTTGTACTTCAAAATCCAACAATTTAAAAGTTTATAATTATAATCACATTAAAAAAAAGTAAGACTCAACTTTAAATTATTATAAAGGATTAGAAGAAGCTCTATTAAAAGCATTTGGCGATTGAGATTTTGAATGTGAAATCAACCACTCGATTAATCTCTTTTTATTGTACTTAACAGCAAGTTTTAAGAACACATCGTACCACTGGTCGTTGCAGTTGAAATAACAGCCTGAAAAAGTTGAAAAAAAAAAAATAATAAATAAGAATCAAATTGAAACGATAATAAAATATAAAAATAATCTCTCTCGGTCTGACCTCTTCGATATAAAATGTCCAAGCACTTGAAATTCTTCGATTCCTTAAATAGATAGCAATAAAATACTTTGCACAAGGCATTTTCTCCAGCTGCGGTTTTTAATTCTGGATCTGCGCCTAAAATTACACAAAAGGTATGTAATATACGATAAGACGTTTGCAGTTTATCACGTAGCTCGTTTATACTTTTTAACTGAATTAAAATAATTGTTTGTAATCTCACCTTTCGCCAACATGAACTCCATTAATATATCATTGCCCTGCGAGCAGACACGATGAAATGGTGTTATGCCATCGGAATAAAGACGAACGTTTATTAGCTCTGGATAATCTGAGGTAAGTTGAATGCATTTCATTGAACTGAATACGTTGGAACAGTTCTACAAAAGATATAAGTACTTAAATGTCTTTGAATTTACAATTACATGTGGGTTTTATTGATTGCAAAAATTTAAAAATCATAATAAGTATATTATTTTGTATCTTGAAATTAATGATAAATATTTTTGTATATTAAACACTAATTATAAAAGAAACAATTTAACTGAGACTTTAGGTAATATTGATATTTCAATTGTATTGCTTTAAATTTCAAAAAACCAATGATAACGAGTGTTTTACTTACATCACAAACGTTGTGAAGTTCACTTAAAATTTTGTGATAGTCAAAGTTGTCTTGTTTGCTTTTATTGTAGAAACTAGATCTAGCCACATTTTTTCCATACTTGCTTAAAATTTTCTCTTTTTTTATTACGCCACTGTCGTTGTGATGTTTAACTTTCTTATCTGAGAATTTAAAAATAAATTGTTTTAAGAAACGCATAAAAATAAAAGTCATACAAATTTGAATATATATGTATTTTTGAAAATCATACGTATGATATTGTGAAATTATTGTGAAGTGTAATTATTAAGTAAAAAAAAATAAAGTAAATATAAATACCTATAATCTTGTAATACATGTAGGTGCTGGCACCGATGATTGTCAAAATTGCACATATGGCTATTTCAAGAGTGTCCCTATCGAGGCTGTTAAACAACAACGACAAAGATTCATTAGCAAAACTTTTCAGCAATTCTATTATTGACAGTGATCTATTCGTCGTCACATCTACTTCCTCGTTCATCTTTTTTTTTTTATTCTTATACTGTTATGATCTTATGCAGTGATATGAATTTGAATATAAAATAATTATAAAATACAACTCGGCTTCTTTTTTTCTTATACTTATTTTTGACAGCTGGCTGGATAAGGATGTGTGTTGTAACTCGAGTTAGATTGTAATCTGAAACGGGTCAATTTTAAGCTTGATATAACTTTATCATATTTGTCGTGTACACCTGCAACTGCAGATATGTAAAAATACATACATATATAAAGTATTATGTAGGTGTAAATGCTTATTAATAAGATTGTGAATGTGATACATTAAAATACAGTGTCAGTTATATTATTTTTATTGCACACGTAATAATTTATACGAGAACAAAGAAATAATTAAAAAGATTTATTTTTAACGGTAAATTTTTGAATTATACTAATTTAATAAACTTTAATATAATAATGTTGCAACACGATATGTTTGATTTCAATTCCAATCATAAAAATAACATCCTAAACGTATCTAAAAAAAATTCTAAATATATAACCAAGTTTGAATAAATCATTTTTTCGAAAAATTCAGTGTACGGCACCAAGTAATGCAATCCATCGTTAAAAATTCTTAAATATTACTTATATAGTTAGTCTATATGCAAGGAACTTTGTTGAACAAAAGTCAGCAACATAAACATAACTATATAACATCAACAACAACAAAATCAAAAAAAGAAATAAAAAGTAAAGTGTGAGTAACTACGGGTCAAATTTAAAGTGTAGTAATTTTTAAATAATTTAACGTTCAAACAAATTACAATTCGATAATGTCAGAATGACGTACTTCACTATCATTATATATTAATCGGCGATATATTTTAGCACAGATAAGAAAAAAAAAAGCACATACTTATATGTTCGGTACGTTTGCTTGTACACATATACCATATAGGTATATAATATACAGCTGTTTATCCGTTAAAACGATTCCAAATTCAAATGCTCCGGAAAGATTTTTATTTTTATTATTTTTAACGCTCGACGCTACGATATATGGATAATCAAATTAAACTTACAGACGGAGAGGCTTACCTTTTTGTGGTAATTATTTCGTTGGTTTGTATTATCGAACCGAGCCACTTCCAAGCCGTAAACACAAAGTACTTTTGCGCGTGCTAATTACGTATACCTATACCTGTATATACTAAAAAAAATCTCTAATGGCCCTCCTTTGGTAGAATAAAGATTTTTGCACGCAGTCAGCAATGTATAGAGCGTATATAGTATACCCCTGGAAGAACACCGGTTTCCTGTTGCTGTCCACCCCTACACCTGTTACACTATGCCGCTGACAGTTGCTAAAATCATTGAATCGAACATTTTTTTTTTACTTTTTTAAAAAGGAAGGTGGGGGGGGAGGATTTTAAAAAGCGCAGAATATAAACATACAAGTAAGTTTAAAAATCCAGAACAAAAACAGAAAGGAAAAGATTCTCTTTAGCAACTATCAATAAAAAATTCTAATATGATGAAGCTGTTTTTTTCATCGCTACATTATTATTATTATTTTTTCTTTTAAATTTTCGACTCTATAAGTTTTCTTCGCTCGCGCACGTGCAAGCCGCAAGACAGAAAGAGAGAGAGAGAGAGGGAGGGAGGGGGGTTGCGCACTGCGCAGTGCACTCCAAACTCCGACTCCAACTCCAACAAGTCACGACAGTGGTCATTTCAATATAATTATATAATCAGCGCATCTCACAACAACACATTCACATCTCGATGTCATTAATAAGAAGAGGCATCGTTATCAGCATTGGTAATACTTGCTGTTGCGTCTTTACTCTATCATCCGCTCTGATTTAATCAGCTGCGCAGTATATAGGTAAACAACAATGCTCCTCTGCATCATCACCTGACGCGCGTGAAAGCGGGGGCGTCTGCCGCCGACTGTCTGCTATACTGCTAGTTCTGCTGCTCTCGGAGGTTATAAGTATAGAGAACGCGATTTGCTCTAACTCTTCCTTCTGTGCTGCACCACAACATTCTCCGGTGCGGGTCTACAAGATTTCGGGCCAGCAATAATGGCCAATACCGGCCTGCTGGTACTCACCAACCCTAGCCGAATAGCCAAGCTGCTACCTGCCATCAAGCAGCACGTACTCAAGACCCTCTACATACAGTACTTCCCGGAGAAGAGCCTTCTCATCTCCAGTCTCTACCCCCTGCAGTCGGCAAAACCCCGGGGACCTCGCTACTCCCAGCTTGTAGCCAGCATTTACGCTCTTACTTCCAGTCATTCCAGCTGCTTAGACATACGAGTGCTGCTATTTAGCTTGAAGAACCCTGCTGGATCCATCATACACACCAAGAGGCCTGTTGAACTTGTCATCTTTGATCAGAACTACAGCAGCAACGATGCCAATACTTTTATGCAGGACTGCTTGGCTAATACTTCCATGGGTTGTAAATATATAACGTTTGACGATAAAGATCAGGAGAACAATCAGGTTGAGAATAAACCAAGTACAGAGGATAATGAGAAACTGTACAGATGTGTTGCGCTTGGAGGAACTTTTGATAGGCTGCATACTGGTCACAAGATATTATTAAGTGAAGCAATATTGAGGTGCACTGATAAGATGACTGTAGGAGTCACCAATGAAAATATGTTGCATCGTAAATATAAACTTATTTATTTAGTTATTTAACTACTTTTATTTTAAGCCATTTCAATTTTAATTTTATGCAACTAATTTAATTAACATCTTTTTTAATTTTTAGGAAAAATTTTATACGAATTAATTGAACCATGTACAAAACGTATGTCAATACTAAAAGATTTTGTTGAGGATGTTGATCCTTCCTTGTTATATAATGTGGTGCCAATCAATGATGTTTATGGTCCAACTAAAGATGATCCTGATTTGGAAATGTTAGTTGTAAGTGAAGAAACTACAAGAGGTGGAGATTTAATCAACAATAAAAGGATAGAGAATGGATTAAATAAATTAGACATTTACATTGTTAAACTAGTGGAAGACTTGAATCATGAAGAATATGAGGAACCAAAAATTAGTTCCAGTAACCAAAGAATCCGTATGCTGGGCACAAGACTGAAAAAACCAGTAATTACATCTTCTAGCAGTAAATTTTAATTTTATTAAATTTATGTAACATTAAAAAAATTATTTTTCAGAATGTTGATGGAAAACCAATAAGGCCTTATCTCATTGGATTAACAGGAGGTATAGCAAGCGGCAAATCATCAATAGCTGATAAATTACAAAAATTAGGTGCTGCTCTTATTAACTGTGATTTAGTTGCTCATGCTTTATATACGCCTGGAATGAAGTGTTATAATACTATCATTGAAACATTTGGAAAAGAATATTTAAGCTCAGATGGCCAGATTAACAGGAAGGCCTTGGGAAATTTAGTATTTAATGATAAAGTACATCAATACACTTGCATAAAATTTTAAAAAATCATTAAAATAATTTGATTATATAAATGTGATTATTTTTCATGATTATTTTTCAGAATGAATTGGAAAAATTGAATAAAATATTGTGGCCAGCTATCCTTGATGAAACAAAAAAACAGATTGATGATTTATATACAAGAGGTTTTGATGTTATTGTCATAGAAGCAGCTGTTTTAATACAAGCTGGGTGGCAACCAGTTTTTCATGAAATCTGGACATGTATAATTCCACAAGATGAAGTAAATAGATTTTAAAATATATATCAATGATCATATTCATTAATTATTGTTAAATTGTTTTTTTTTTATTTTTTGTTAAGGCTGTTAAAAGATTAATAGAAAGAAACAAGTTGTCTGAAGAGGAAGCTAAAAAACGTATCCTTGTGCAACCAAGTAATATTGAGCAAGTTAATAATGCACATGTGGTTGTTTCCACTTTATGGAGTCATGAAGTTACTCAACAGTTAGTACAAAAAGCTTGGAACGAAATAAAGAAGGATTTGGAGAAACATCCAAAAAGTTAGCAATTTTTTGCTAGACAAGACTATTTTTAATTTAATTTTAACACTGCAGAATTTTAAGAACATGGGTAAAAGTGGATATTTTATATTTTATGTAAAAATGAATGCCTATATATTTATAAATAAAGTTTTTTATAGTTGTTATAGTACGTTAAAATCAATTTGTTTTATTGTGCAAATTAGAACAATTTTAAAATGAATAAAAAGTTTTTTAATAGTTTTGAATAAGAGAAGTTAAAACTAGAATTTATAGTTTAACATTAAAATTAAATAAATCAGGGTATTTAGTGTAAATAAATTCAGTGTAAAGTAAATTAAAATCTTGTTCTTTAATTGAAAATTTTTATTATCTATGATTACATTCTTAAAATGTACATTTATTTAGATAGAATTATAAAGACATTGATGTTTAAAAGGTATATAATATTATTTATTATAGAAATATTTATTGAATTCATTGTTAATTTTAGTGTTAGAAATGTACATAATTTATAATTTTTCTCCATCATATACATGTGCCATACAAATACTGTTACTTATAACTTCAATTATCATCAAATTCTAATGTGCATTGTTGCACAAGTCTAAAATTGATTAAAATGGAATAACATTACGCATCAAATTTTTAAGCCATATTTACATCCTCAGAGGATGTATTTTCTTCTGGATAAGTCAAGTTGAACAAAGATTGCAGGGCAGATTTGGCTGCTAATTTTTTGGCATCTTTTTTATTTTTAGCTAAACAAAATAATTTAATGTTAGTATTGGAAACAAAAAGTAATTTACAAGTTTAAAAATTTAAAATATTACCTGTTCCTGTAAATTCTTGACCATCAATTTCTACTCCCAAAGTAAAAGTAATGTTAGGTGGATTGCCGACTCTGCTGATTTCAGTATAAATAAGACCAGGTTTCATTTGATTTAACAACATAACTGGATGAATAATAAGAGGATTTGGGGGCAACTCTTTTGGTCCTACTGGTTTTATAACTTCTTTCTTAATTTTACCAGAAATACCAGGTCGAGGCACTGGTACAACAGTTCCCTGATTTTGCCAATCAAGAAACAGTTTGTACAAAGCAAAGCTGGCAAGTGAGCTCCATGGAATTTCATTGGGATCTTCGCTTGTGACTTCCATGCTACTTTCACCATCTTTACTTTCAGATTCTTCGCTTCCGGTTTGAAGGGCAGCCAGCCCTTCACTTTCTGGATCCATTCCAGCTTTTAAAGCTGCAGCAGTCATTTTCTCTAATAATAATGTTTTCAATGCATTTTCAGCAGCATTTTGACGAGCTAAAGGTTTTGAAACTCCTTGACCAACATAAGTTTTGCCATTGATCTAAAAATAAATTATTTATTTTAAATTAAAAATGAATATTTTGGTGATTTTACTATTACATAAAAATTTTGAATTATTTATTACCTCAGCATGGACAAGGAAAAGAGAGTTTGACACTGCTGATTGTTGTTCAGGGAATGTAAAGTGTACACCAGTTTTCATTTCATTAAGAACCATAATAGCATTCTTAGGCTGCAAAGTTCTCCTTAGCCTTGCATTCAAACGTAAGCGCTTTAGTTTCTTGTTAACTTTAACTAAACAAAAGAAAAAAATTGAGTTTAATTTTTTTTTTTTTTCAAAAAGTTGGAAAGTATAATTAATTTATATTTTTAACTATTCAGTAATACTAATTCACAGTGATAAAATTTTGGCTAAAACTCAACAGTATTGCTACTGGAGTACTTGACTCAAATATTTAATCTTCAAATTTGCGCAGTGATTTGTCATCATAAGATTATTTATTCTCATTTTCAAGTAAATTTAAAGTTGAATAAATTAAAACTATTTCAACTCACCTCCTGGGGTCTTACGCTTCCATTTTGGTACATCTTGAGAATGGTCACCATCAATGCTCTCTGGAGGGTTATCAGTATTTTCTACTCCATTGTTAGACTGCTGCTGTACCTTAATTTCTACATTTTGTTGACTCTGATTAAAACTTTGATTTTGATTTGGAGTCTGTGGTTGATTGGCTTGCGCATTGGAAGAGCTCTTTAAAATAGGTTTTAGACGCTGGGGTGTCTGTTGCTGCTGCTGGGGTTGTTGAGGTTGTTGTTGCTGAACTTGTTGTGACTGAGGCTGTTGTTGCTGAGGTTGTTGTCTTCCTTGTGGTTGATTTTGTTGTTGTTTGGGTTGTTGTGCATTTCTTGCTTGTTGATTTTGAGGAGTTTGTGGTTGTTGTTGTTGAGCTTGCTGTTTGTATGGCGTACCACCACCTTGCTGTTTATACTGGTTCTGATTACCACTTGGATAATTTCCCTGATTGTTGAACTATAAAACAAAGGGAGGGACACCGCTACACAAGGAACCTCCACGGTTGTGCTATCCCACCAAGGCCCAGCATCACATCTACTACACTATAATGCTGCCCCCATAGTTTTATCCCCAGCCAATTTCCCTCTAACTACAGCCATTTTAACTTGTGACAAAATCAAGTTTGTTGGATTAGGTAAAATTAATTTTCACTGTCACAATTAATGCAATCTCTATATGCCAGATTTATAACACTATTTTTTAATTAAATAGTGGTACATTATAACAAATAGAGAACTTGCATCTAATCAACTTGATTAGGTCTGAGTTCAGCATTAATTACCCAAGGAATGGCTTGTGGCTATTGGCTATGTGGGCAACAAGCGAACTTGCCCTTGGTGGAATGCACATCCTCGGTATTGTTGTATAGCTACTAGGACCTGCACAGCAGGAATGGGAAACAAGGGACCACTAATTAGTACATGCAAAAACAATCCCTTTCTACACTTTCTTATACAGTTGCCAATTGGACCAATGTGCAGTGATTTAATAACTTTTAAAGTAAAAATTATTAATATTCAAGATTATAAGTGTAAAAACATTCTATAATATTTTTAATATTTTTAAAGTAAAGATCAAATTTTTGTAATTATTTTCTAAAATAAATGTAAGAAATTTCCAATTAACAAATGCATTGTTTGCATACATATAAGAAATTTCATGTCATAATAAAAAGTGTAACAAATAGCATAATAAATGAACATAAGAAAATTCTAAATCTTAAACAAATATATTATTGTAAAAAAAAAAAAAATTTAAAGAATTGTTCATTTTGTGATGGTTATTTTACTTTGAATACTATTTTTAAAGTAATCATAACAAAGCAAGTTTTGTAAAAATTTATAACAATATTAATAATTCATAATAATCATCACAATCACTTGATTAAAATTGAATTAGATAAAAAGAATTGACTTTTGTTTATATAGTGCTAATGTTTATTAAAAAAGATTTAGAAAGGTCAAGCAGTAGCTTAAAAGGATAAATAAGATATAAATAAATAAAAATTTTCTGAACTTACATTTTGTTGTCCCTGTCCCTGGTAGGATTGATTTTGAGCACCAGCTTGATTGCGCTGCGGTCCACCTTTAAAATTAAAAATCAATTTTAAGTAATTTTATAAACATTATTATTTAAAAAAAAAAAAAAAAAAAAAAAAAAAAAAATTTTATTTTATAAAAAAAAATAAAAAAAAAAAAAAAAAAAAAAAAAAATAAAAAAAAAAAAAAAAAAAAAAAAAAAAAAAAAAAAAAAAAAAAAAAGCAGAACGCTGGTTTAGTAATCCATAGATTGTGGGTTCAATTCTCGGTGTCTGTCAGCTGAGCCATTACGTGAGCGCTCATTAAAGCCGAAATACGCTTGATTGAGTGTGAAAAAGGCTGTTAGATTTGGATAATTTATTGTGTAAAAGGGTTTGTAGTTTCTTCTACATTTTTTTACAATTTATGGCGCTGAACTGTACAAAGTCACAACAAGAGTCACTTATGATACAATTCAAGAATTTTTTTTTCATTCATTAGAGAGAAGAAAAAAATTCTAAAAATATAATAAAAAAAAAATACTCCTTTTTCACATTAAATTGTGTTATATCACTGCACAATTATATATGTATGTCAAATTGTTACATGTATAATAAATATTATACTACATTTTCTTCGTAGTTCACTTATGTCGGTTTCAGACATCGTTTAAACGACTATTGAATGCGAATTAAACAACGTAGGGTAGCAGTTCAGCCCCGTCCTCCCCTATACATATATATCGCATTACCCAAGCAAAATCGCACGATCGCACTTGGTTTTTCTCTCTCTCTTTCTTTCTCACACGCTACTGCATCCTTTTTTTCGTGCATCATGCAAACCCGTTTAGTTCGCGCCTCATTGTTTCTTATAACACAGAGTTAGGTGATGCCATATAGTTAAAGATGTTTTTTTTGTCTTTCTTTTTTTTTCTCCTCATCGCTCAACTCTACTCTCATTTCCTACGCCAACGAGGTTCTCTCAAGAATGAGTATAGTAGCAGTAGCAGCAACGACGACAAAACTTACTTATATATTTATCTTTTTCACGTGATGTATGTGTCTGAGATCAAACTGATAGTGTGCATTTTATTGTGTGTATGCAGTATAGTACGTGCATGAATGTGTGTATATATAACTATAACAATGAAAATTAAATGTTGTTACTGAGGATATTGTTGTGTGTGTATGTGTGTGCGCTCTGTTTTTATATACAGTTTTCTCATTCATTCAAACAATCTCGTCTTTATTTTCGTGAAGTAGACTTTACAAACATGATGGTGTTTGATTCTGTCAGTAATTATATTTATTGCTTCAATACAATGAGAATTTACTTTCTTAAAAAAAAAAAATTGTGATTGTTTTGTCTTCCCTTAATGTAAATGAATTTAATTAATTTTTTTTATTATTATAAGTCAAACACATCATTATATTCGCAGAAAAGTGTTAATTGAATAATAATAAAAAACTACGGTTGCTTGAAGCGTTTTTTAAAGTAAAAATATCAAACAACATAAATATTAACTCATATCATAAATCTTTTTTTCTTAAAAACAAAATACCTATATTATCAATATTAACTTCAATTTCAGTTTTGCAATCGCATCAGTATAAATACATCATTATGGACATCGTTTGGATTCGTTCTACATTTATTTATCTGTTTTTTTCTTTCTTTTTCCTTTTTTTTACTTTCCATATACCAAGACAGTATATAATATTCTCGCACTAAATGGTTTAACGAAGCAAACCAATTACTTAACCCTATAGTGAGTGAATAGCATATAGAATAGCACATCTCATTGGTTTCATACCATACTAGAATCGATATACGCGAATACGTACACAGTAAATTTCAATCCAATTAATATATACGATAGAGGCACTTCTCTTTCATTTAAATACACATACATAGATATACACTCAGACATAAAGCTACTACTCATATCATCATCGTCTGCGGTAATAAACAATATCTTTATCGACTGCACATATATAATCATACAATACTCACAGACTTGACCAACCACATAAAAAGCTCTTATCTGTGCAAAAGGAGTAGAAGGTGCTTGCACATCGTATTACATTATATCTATACATATATATATATATATATATATATATATATA
>JAPYZE010001181.1:0-39636 GCA_030522805.1 Leptomastidea abnormis | reverse complement strand
GAGAGAGAGAGAGAGAGTGAGAGAGAAGAGATGAGGGCTGTATAGAGTACATTTGTGTATAAAGAGAGTATGTATATGTGCGCGCGCGGGCGCTCGACGGTGCATTGACTGCTATAGGAATGAATACACCCTCCCTTCCTTCACCGTCTTCTATTACGATTTTATAGATGTAAAGTCGAGATTTAGGTTTTGTTTATATTAGTGGCTTGTATTGATGAATAATGTATTACGATTTCTTTCTTTTTTTTTTTTTTTAATTTTATTATCTGATATTGGAAGTTATGTTAATCATAATTTTACAAAGAAACATTATTATTATTATTATTATTATTATTATTGCATTTACAAGTTGACTAATTACTAATTAGATTGTAAATTATTTCATCATAAATTGTTATCATTAACATAAATATGTTTTGATGTATCAGTAGCTCATTATTGTTACTTCTTCTTTTTTTTTTTTTAATACATGAACATCATATGATATATTTTAATTAAATTATCAAACATAATAATGGACAGCGATAATGAATTTAACGTACGTGACTGTATTAAATAATTACACGTGGTCTTACGTAAACAGCTATTTATACAACTTTTACAGCCAGGAATAAAAACTTGAAAATTGCTTAGTCTGCATATTTACTTTTTTTTTTTATTTTTGTTAGACCACTTTCAAAGTTGATACGAATCTTTGTCATTCTATCGTTTTAAAGATAATCAAACTAGAGAAGATTTCAACTTTTTATAAACCCAAAAAAGTTTTATATTAACTTGATTTTTTATAAAATAGCGCAGAGCTTATCTAACTAAAATTTCAAAGTTTTGTTTCATCGATTTTAGATATATTTTTACCCAAAATCGAAATATCCTGTCATAAAAATCCAAGGTTTTGTCCAAAAAAAAAAAAAAAACATATTCTAGCAATAAAAAAAAAAGTACAAAGACATTGGGTATCGATAGCACGTTTGATCTATGCGTCTGTATCTACTTAAAATTTACTACGTGTAATATATTATACGTATAATATACCTATACATATATTTATATAAAGTTATATCCTATTTTTATTAAACCAGCATTAAAATTTTTTCTCCAAAAGCCTGTTTATTAAATTTTTTAAGTTAGAAGCGCCATTATTCCAATGACACTTACACTTGAGTACCTATAAACGCTCAGTTTTTTTTTATTATTGTCATACTCGTATAACGACAAATAATAACAAAGCTTTATAATGCAAACAAAATGAAAAGGAAATCATTTATTCAATAGACAAGTTAAAACTTCTTTTATTATTTTTATTATTATTATTATCATCGTTACTTTTACAGCTTTATTGTTCAATAATGCAATTTTTTTTCCACTACCATCGCGATTTGCAATATTCGAATGAGCTTGCGATTTCGGAAATTCACCAAAGTGCACTATTCTAAATTATACCCCCCCCCTCCCTCCCAGCTGTGGCTACAATGCAAAGAGAGAGAGAGAGAACCTCTCTTCTGGCCTAAATAACGCGAAAGCCAATAGCCATTCGCCGACTAGACATTAGCATGGGCTCCTAAAGCACACGCACACACACACCCTCAAACACTCATATTATGCATCTGTGCAAGCTCAAAAGCTGACTTGCACTCGCGTCAAAGCGAGCAAAGCGAAAACAAAAAAAAAGAAAAGAGATAACCGGAACATTCACACTTTTAAAATAAAAAAAAGACCCAAAATCTAAAGTCTTAACAATAAGTCATAATTTTATTCTCCATAGTATAACTCATGCGCGTTTTAACGTCATTTACAGAAGTCCAACCGGAGGAGCGAGAGGAGCTTTTTATCCAAAAGTTACGCCAGTGCTGTGTACTGTTTGATTTCGAATCGGACCCACTATCGGATCTACAATGGAAGGAAGTCAAACGCAATGCTCTACACGAGATGGTCGATTATGTCTCGAAAAATCGAAATGTCATCACCGAGGCTATTTATCCCGAGGCCGTAAATATGGTGTGTAAACATATAAATATACTTTTGTACGTTTATTTTTTGTTGTTTTGATAAGGTTTTTCGTTTAACACTGGGCTTACTGCAAGATATAGCTTGCAGCTTTAATACGTGAGTTTTTGTTTTCGAGTCTTTTATTTAACGTTTTTAAATATTTTAAATTTTTTATATAATGTTTTTACATCTTTTTTTTATTTCATTTTAGCAATTCTATTTTATTAGTAAAATTTATTGAAATAAACTTATAATTGTCTTTTTTTTTCTGTAAAAGGGAAAAAAAGTTGATTTTGCTGGAATCCTTGAAACGTGATTATATGCTCCAGATGATAAAATACATTATAAAAATAAATTCCGCGACGTTAATCGATAATTTATATATCTTACACTTTCTGGATGATTATTTTTAAATAAGTATTGATACTAATTTGCTGTATAAGTTTCATAGTTCTGACATTGTTTTTTATTCAATTGTGACAACAAGTAATTTATTACAAATTTTAATTTGATTAGTTTTAAAAAATCGTGTAAATATTGCAGTTAAGCTCTAGTTTTTTTTTATTTTTCCTTTAAGCAAACTATATTAAAGAGAATATTTTAAATTTATTTTAGTAACGAGCTTTCTTTTAAAGAAACAATATTATGTGAATTTACTAATAGTGCTTTTAAAAGTCATAGTCCCTTTTCAAAAGTTTCAAAATTTCTATTCAAATGAAATTGTCTTAGAACAATCAAAAAAAAATTTTTTTATGTAAAACTTAATCTGCTAAAATTTTAATTCTATTTTATACTCATTCCAGTTTGCCGTGAATCTGTTCCGGACGTTGCCACCTTCATCGAATCCCAACGGGGCGGAGTTCGATCCAGAGGAAGACGAGCCAACGCTCGAAGTTGCCTGGCCGCATCTCCAATTCGTATACGAATTTTTCCTGCGTCTGCTCGAGTCTTCGGATTTCCAACCAGCAATCGCGAAGCGCTACATCGATCACAAATTCATACTCCAGCTGCTGGATCTATTCGACTCGGAGGATCCTCGTGAGCGTGATTTTCTTAAAACTACCCTCCACAGGATCTACGGCAAATTCCTCGGACTCAGGGCTTACATACGCAAGCAAATCAATAATGTCTTTTATCGGTTTATTTATGAGACCGAGCATCACAACGGCATAGCCGAACTTCTTGAGATTCTTGGCAGGCAAGTGTCACGACTTTCTAATTTTTTTTTTTTTTTAATTTTTAATTTATTTAAAGTTTTAAAATAATAAATGTATATTTTCTGATGACAGTATCATCAACGGATTTGCACTGCCGTTAAAAGAGGAGCACAAAACCTTTTTATTGAAGGTATTACTGCCCCTGCACAAGGCGAAATCTTTGTCGGTTTATCATCCGCAGCTCGCCTATTGTGTGGTGCAATTCTTGGAGAAGGACGCCTCGCTTACGGAGCCCGTCATCAAGAATCTTTTGAAGTTTTGGCCAAAAACGCATTCGCCGAAGGAAGTGATGTTCCTCAACGAGCTCGAGGAGATCCTCGATGTCATCGAGCCCGCCGAGTTTCAGAAGGTGATGGATCCTCTATTCAGGCAGCTCGCCAAGTGCGTTTCCTCACCGCACTTCCAAGTAAGTTCAACCATCATTTCTTTTTTAATTTGCTTCTATTTTTTTATCTTCTATAATGCTCACTTACATTCTGTGGTTTCAGGTGGCTGAGAGAGCTCTGTACTACTGGAATAACGAGTACATAATGTCTTTGATTTCGGACAATTATGCAGTAATACTGCCTATAATGTACCCAGCATTGTACAGAAACTCTCGCAATCACTGGAATAAAACGATACACGGTCTCATTTATAACGCGCTCAAGCTATTTATGGAAATGAACCAAAAATTGTTTGATGAATGCACACAACAATATCAACAGGTAAATTAATAAATAAACCTTTTTTTAGATAAGAGATTCAGAACAGTAGATTATGTATTTGATGAATTATTAAAACATTCTTGATGCATTTATAGGATCGATTGAAAGAGAGAAAAATGATAAAAGACAGAGATGAAGCTTGGACAAAAGTCGAGGCTCTGGCAATGAGGCACCCAGCTTATGCGACTAAAGTTGGTTCCGGTTATAATAATCCTTTCATATTGCCTCACAACGACAACAGCATTCTAAATGATGAAGACGGACCGAATGAGCAAATCATGCTCCCTACGGACAAAATCGAAATTAAGACCAATGATGTAAGTTGGGTAAAATGTTCGTATAACTTTATACGTCTCCTCTCTTTACTTTCCTAGTAAAAAATTCCATGGCTATGTATTTTCATGATTTAAATTTATTTAGAAAAAGGCTCCACCAGCAAACACGAATAAGGTCAAACAGCTGCTCCGGAGAAAGAGCGAGCTACCTCAGGATTCGTACACGATTCGGGCACTCTCGGATCACAAGCGGGCGGACGAGTACCTTGTTACGCCGCCTGACCCCAACAACTGCTAGTCTCTGCCTCGCTCTCTTCCACTTTACTTTTTGACGCGCAGCAACGAGATTCGGAGTTAGTTTCTCATATTCTTCTTACATACCGATGGAGCGAGTTACTATACGCAAACTGAGTAAATTTAATTCTTTGCACAGAGATTGCGCGCGTGAACTATAATTAAGTTAAAGGATAAACGAGTGAGAATGGAGGTACGACTGTAATATATATATATTTGTAAATGATTTTTTCAATTTTTTAAACTGGCTGATAAGTTTTGCAAATCATATGGAAAAAAAATGATAAATAAACACGTTGCTGTACTATTATTTAAACTGAACTGTGTGCATGCGTTCTTGGAATACGGCAATTAAATGTATTAGTTTAATAAATTTTTTGTACAAAACAAATGTAACGAAGAAATACGCTTTGCTTTAATTCAAAAAAAAAAAATGAAAAGCTGTCAAAATGCGTTATTTGATTCGCAAATTTTAAAAAACATGACAACTGTGTATTATAATAAAAAAAACTAATATGAAGACGCCAGTCGTTTATATATAGTATATTCATTAGCATGAATAGCTTATGTGTTATTGTTCCAATCTTATGCAAATTGTAACCAATTGCAACAAAGACAAATATATAACACGATCGCGCCGTGAACTTTAATAATAAACGTTATATCCGTTGTGCCTCCGTGTGTAAAAAAAAAAAAAATAAATAAAACGCTTGTTGTCATCTGCGAGAATTTTATTTCTCTTGCAAGATCACGTCTTCGTTGACAACTGGATAATAACAAATTTATATATCAGAAATCGTGATCAAATTTTAAAGTATTCAATAATCTCGCTTTAGCGTTATATTGTTGAAAAGGTCGCTTATGACTGAAAAGACGGAACTACGTTGTTATGGCCAAATCTAAAATGTGGAACAAAATGCTAGAAAAAAAAATGTTGGAAACACATAATCTTTGCGCTGCTGGCAGGCTGTTATGTTAATATTGCTAATAGACCTTGTTAAAAATGAGATAAGAATAGACATATACAAAAATAATATTTCAAATTCCACTGCAAATGAAAACCAAAATTGAAATTTAATTTACTTATGATTATACATAAATCTTTTTAGAATAAAGAAGTCGTCTTTGCTAAAAGTTGATTATTTATAGAATTACATTAATATAGCGTTTAATATTATAAATAAATGTTAATGTGTATAAACGGCAGCAAATGATGAATTAAAAAGAAAAAAAATACAAAAAAAAAACAATTTCATGGTCTTTTTTAATGGAACTTGTCGAAGTCTCGCTATTTCGAGCATGCGTTCGCTCGTTTTTGCGACACTCGCACCGGCGGATCTTCTATTCAATAATTAATCTTTTTTAAGCCATCAAGAAACATAATCAAAGACTTGCAAATATAAATATGCTGGAAGATTCGTCGTTTTTACAAGCATACACCTGAGTTCGATGACTCATAAGCCATACATCAATCTAGATTGTTTGTAGCACAAAGTCTTGCAAACAGTAGTGCAAAGACTAAACTATGTGTTGTTATATTGTACCACGTTCAGATGTATGTACAAACAAAAATAATAAATAACGTCATTTCAGAAACCTTGAGAAAAATTAAATGAGTTGTTTGTACTCTAGTGTATGCAGAGGAATTATTGTGTACCGTAATCCTTAAAGTTTCATTTCTATGCAAACAGCATGCTCTATCTTTTTTCATTCTAAGATAATAGATCCATTTCTTGTAGGAACATTATTCAAATGTGTGCGCAACTTTATATCTGAATACAGTGTTACGAAAACTATTCCACTTCCGACTGCGAACATTGTCAGCTGCGACTATATAACAATTGTATTTATGTTCCTGTAGTTCGTCATTTTTTTCGACAGAAGAGACGAGAGTCCTCGTATTTTGCCAAAAAAAACTGAGACGGAATACTAACCGAACAATCGAAGATCGATGTTAATTTATGCGATTGTAAATAATGTATAAAAGTAAAAACTTCTCGAGAGAATGACATACTTTTTTCAATTTTTTTTATTTTCATTTTTAATATTTGAAAATGAACAATAGGTATTCAGCTTTTGTTAACTCTCCCTTATTTTATTACGTATACAAGTGTGTAGACTTATGATAGAGCATGATTATTATACTCTCCCACATACTGATAACATTGTGAAAATAATAAGTGGACACCCATTTCCAATCCCCCTCCTTTACAAATACCCTTCATTGGTATCACTTTTTATAATCGAATTGTACATGTAAAACGCCTACTTTAGAGAAGACAAAATAAGAGAAAGAATGTTTTAGTAATGCTTGAAGACAAACTTTATAGATGATTTTTTTCAATCCAATATAGTGTAGTGACCTTTTGCATGAATTTGTACGAATATTTAATGAAGACTTTGTAAATTATAATGTAATAATCTTTATATCTTGTTGATTTACGACTAATTATAATTACTTTAATTATTACTTTAATATTATTTTATTATTAAAGTCATTGCTACGTTTTTCTTTTTTTCTTTTGTAAAATAAATTATGACCGATGCTGGGCGTGCAAATACTCTTGCGCAACTTATTTACATTGCACATAGCGACCAAATTGAAATAAATTAAAACTTTAACAAAATTTTCAAAAAATTCTATTTTTTTCGCGTGTAAAACTGCAGTATTAAAAAATATATATTTGTTTCGAGAGTTGCAAAACAAAATAAGAATCTCATAAACTAATTATTACTTTTAGTTGTAAAAATAAAGAGTTTAGAAAAATTAAGTGATTGTAAATTATGTAAAACATCGGAAAATACTGCTTTAATTTTATATTGTACCAAAAATCTATAAATTACACTTGTCTTTGCTGTTTAGCTATAAAAAAAATGAAAGGAAAAAGAAATCGATGTTTTATTCCAGATTCAATGACGTTTCTATAAATAAACTGCAAATAATGCGTGATTTTTTTACAAATTTTCAATCTGAAACATTTATCTGATAAATGCAACTTGATTAAAACACACACTTACACAATACAATATAAAGTTTCTGTTTGTAATTTGTTGAAAGCCTAGTTTTATAGTAAATAAAGAAATTTTAAAAATCAAATCCCAAGTTTTTAGCATGAATGCTTTTTCTTTTTTTTTTCTAACAATAATGTATTAATTAATTGATAAAAGTATTCTTTAGTTATAATTAAAATTTGCATGTGTCTAATAAAAAAAAAAAGAAAAAAAACAATAGAATAACGTGTTTATCACGTACATAGATGTTAACAACAATTTGTCAATTAAACCTTAAATATTAAAATTATTTATTAAAAATGATAATAATTTTATCAACTTGATATTTGAATAGTTTTTCTTCTACTCTCTTATCAATTATGCTGGTAATATCTTTATCTATCAAAAGTAGATTTTTTTAATAAAATATAGTTTAATCAATTAATAATATTGAATTACAAAAAAGGGCAAAGCAACTACTTGTAAAGAAGCAATTCAGAGATGGGAAGAAAAGAATGGACGACCAGCCAATGAAGAAAAAGATATATCGTTAAGTTTTCAGTGGCCTCCGATTGAAAAAATGGACAACAGTCTGTCTACTCTTACAAAAGTCGAGTTAAAGATTTTCTATAATTTTACTATGATTTATTGATTAATTCTCTTTTTCATATATGCTAATCAGACTGCTTAAATTTATTTTAATGAAAATTTAATGAAGATTTAATACAAATTTAATGACAATATTTTTTATGTTAGAAAACTGTCACTGTCAACGAATATGATTGAAAAGATATCCGGCATTAACAGCTTAAAAAATTTGAAGATTTTATCATTAAGTCGTAATTATATTAAAACTTTTTCTGGATTGGAAGCTATTGGTGATCATTTGGAAGAGCTTTGGATTTCTTACAATTTGATTGAAAAAATCAAAGGCGTGAGTGCTTTGAAAGCATTAAAAGTACTTTACATGGGAAATAATTTAGTAAAAGACTGGGCAGAATTTGGAAGATTACAAGAAATACCTAAACTTCAAGACTTATTATTTATTAACAATCCTCTGTGTGAAAATATGGATCCAGAAATATGGCGTGCTAACGTTATAAAAAGACTTCCTAATTTAAAAAAATTAGATTCTATTCCTGTCGTGTACGTGTGCTAATTGTTATTAAAACTAATTGAATTTTTATTAAATTTAATTGGATCTTTTTTTTTAGGAATCTTGCGGATGATGAAGAAAATTAAAAGCTGTATTAGTTAACTGTAATAAAATGTATAAATTCTATTAAACAGAAATTTTTTCAAAAATTTTTATCAAAACAATTCTGTATAATAATTTTAATAATCTTCAACTTTCATATCGGAAATTCCAAGTTCTTCATCTTGTTCAGGAGTTCGATCATATTTTGTAATTTTCAATCTATCATCAGGTCCAGAATCAGACAAACTTTGTATATAACTACTTCCAGCTGGATCATCCAAAATTAAAGTCACTGGTTTATTTCCTTCCAAAACTTGATCAAGTTGTGCTATAAAGTTTTTCATTCTTTGTGATATTTCTAAATCTACACTATCACCTGTCAAAGCAGTTGAATTTGACAATTGATCTTTTATTGCAGCAATTATGCCTTCAACTGTACTAAAACGTCCACCTAATGTTGTTGGTCCCACATCCAATTCCAATTCGGGTATCTTCATATAGCATGTTTCAGATTTTAATAAATCTCTGCTAAAGTCTTCTTTGCCTGTTACTTCTACTTCTATTTTGACACCTTGAGGTTCAATACCACTACCACTTTTAACTTCGTTAGTCTTGTGCCCACAAACATCACAAACTGTTGCCATAATGACTACTTCTTTGAAGTAAGGAATTTCTGAAAAAAAAAACAAATATCAAATTTTTTCTTAGTTAAATTTCAAGTGATTAAATAAAATCTAAGGTATGAGATTTATAGTATCTAATACATACTGGTCATTTTCATATTTGTTTGACAAGGACTGTTGCATTCTGGACAGTTTGTTGGAAAAGTTATAACTTCTCCTTCAAGATCTTCCAAAGTATACTCTTCCTCATTGATTGGTTGTAAAATAGTATCTTCATTTTCTACGTAAATTCCTAACTCATGATTTTGTTGTATTGTTCTTTTAAAATACTGAACTTCACATCCATCATCTTTTTGTGGAGCCTTAGGATTTTGCACATTAGTATTACCAGATATATCTTCAAAATTGATTATAAATTGCTCTTTAACTTCTTTTAATGCTTTTAGTTTTGTTACAAACTTATCAATCTGTTCAGCTGCTTCTGGAGCTTCTATTCTACGTCGATCTTGGTCTTGTTCTAGTCCAGTGATACTTCGATCAATAATTCCTTCTACTGTTGTTACTTCTGCAATAGAAAGTTATTCAAATCATATACCAAGCTAAAAAATTATGATATTTTTTATAATATTCATACCTCCTTTCTGTGACTGTGATGGTATTTCAAAATCTAGATGTGGTATGCAAACACTGGTATAGTCAGATTTTACAACTTGCCTATTTAAATCTGCTTTTGAATTAACTTTTAAAGTAATTTTAACCCCCTTTTCTTCAATTTTTCCTGCATTTTGTATTTCATTGTTCTCAAAACCACAATGTTCACATTCAAAGGACATTAAAACAATATCCTTATAAAACGGAATTTTTGTGAGAAATAACTTTGTTAAACCCTAAAAAAGATAATTGCATCAAAAGATAATCAATTATTCCAATGTTTTTGATAAATTAAATAAATAAATTTACTGAGTTATGCAAATTAGAAAGAGATTATGCCCATAAAAATTAAATAAAATAAATAAAAATTTAAATACAAACATTTTTTCCACAGTTCATGCACAAACTTTCAATTTCTGTTGTTTCTGGTTCAGGATCTTCTGCATTCACTGGTCTAAAAATTGGTTTGTTTTCTCCCATTTTTTAAAATAATTACTAACAAAACGTACACGATTTAACAATACTATACTTGTAAATATTTACATTTAAAAATCCACAAGGAAGAAAGGTTAACAGGTTTACATTTAAATCATCTGATTTCTGCTATCCACGTGTGCGCGTCCGTGACCTCGCTGACGTCATTGTACCGTAAGTTCTACACTTAATTTGACATCATACAACTGTTCACAAATTGAAAAACCATTGATAAAAAGAAAATATAAAAAGATGTTTAAAGTAAAATATTTGAAAAAATAAAGAAAATACTAAAAATATATTTTATGATATGAAGGTGAGAAGAATAATTGAATAATATAACTCATGGATGTAGTAACTTGAATTATTTTATTAATAAAAATAGTTAAGTGAATATATTTATTTATATTAGTAATATTAGCAATATTATAAATAATACAATGATGTATAGCGGATTAGTAACATTTGCAAGAGCAATTTGTTAAGTACAACATTTATAAACATATATAACATGTTTAGAGCTTATTAAAATGATACAGTAGTAATACATTTTTAATGTATATTTTGATATTTTTATTGTTGTGTCGATGATAAAATTATTTTATTTTGTATACATACTGAATAATCTCTTTCGATGGTTACACGCTATCAATTCTACTTATATACAATACATACACGTTTCACTTTTGACCTTTTCTTTCTACAAATTAGTGAAAAAATAATGCTGCTTTGGCCATGAATAAAAAATTGATACAATTATTATTATTGATGTATCGCTGATAAATCTAGGTATTCAAAACGCTTTTTTTATATATTTATATATGTCACTAATTAAACGTCTTAATGTAAAAGTTTGATAACTTTTTTTGAGTTTATGTCAACTTCGCTATGACTACTCTTCGATTGTGATAATTTTAACTCGAATAATTTTACGAAAATTTATTTACGATTTACAAACAATATAACTCTTTTATATTGTAACTTTTATCATTTTCGCTAATTATACTTACTGAGTAAGTATTAAAAATTTCATCTATTTTCAAAAATTCTACATGATTTTACCAATAAGGTAATTGATTACTTGAATAAGGCGGTTTCAGTAATTAATTTCATGACACATGAAACAAATATTCATGGAATGTAGCACATGGTTTTACAAAAAGAAAAATGCCTTCTTTTCACGTTAATTGTGCGGAATGTTCGTAAATCAATTAAATATTATGCATTTTGGTATTAAAAAAATTAACATTTATAAAAGATGTTATTTGATTGCAGGTTGCATTAATAAAAAATACATCGATTTTATTAAAAATTGACAAAACTGATATTTTATGCAAAATTGAAATGTAAGTAATAATTATTAACGCGAGATACCATGAACATTCATTATTGGCTAGCAATAAATTAATCGTTCATCAACGATCTGTACAAAATCATACAAAATTAAATCTAAGGACGGAAAACGAAAATATTAAAGCTAAATATCGGCAAATAATTTTACAATTTGCACTGATTCGCTTATTAATATATATAATATATATTTTTTTTTGTTTTGTAAAACGATTTTTTCTTATTAACACCGCTACGTATTATGTTAAGAAAAATGCTTAAAGTACAGCTGCTACAAAGACATTAAAGGTAGCCAGTAAAAAGCAATGCAGATTATAAAGAGAACAAAATTTATCGTTCTCGCTATCTCTAGCTTTGTAAAACGTTAAATAAGAGATAAATTATTAATTATGCATTATCAATCTTATCATATAAGAATAATAACAATAATAAATACAAATACTGATACACAGATAAAATAAATAGAAATACTAATTAAAAAGATAAATAGAAGAAAACTCAATCGCTATGCGACTCGTGGTCTAGGCTACCCTTAAGGTCTGTTTTGAAAAGAAGTGACACTGGTCGAGCTTGATTCACTTGTAACGAGGACTGTCTGGCGGCGTAGGTTGAGCCGCATTTTTGCTTTTGGGTCCCGACTTGAAAGACATCTTCTTGGCAGGCCTTGGCGAGATACCGTGTAAGGCTGCCGTATTAGCAGTGTCGCTGCTAAACCACACTCGACTGCCGTCCGACACTGTGAACAAAAACAAAAAGAACGACGGTGTACGATTAAAATTTATTGTCAAGATACAGCCGGGGTGCTATAGCAATACCTTTGCCATACTGAAACAACTGTTTCATGCGCGTAGAGATTAACCAAACCACGACGCGCGTGAGAAAAGCTTCTAAAGCTAGGACTAGTTTTCTAGGATATACGTAGAATGGAAGTATTACCTCTCAACAGATTTTGTAAGACTGTCAAAAGAAAAGGGTTTACATTTGAGAGTTAGCGAGATTCAAGTCTGGCTAAATTGATGACACAATGAGAAGGAGATATTAGTTGAAAATGAGGTGAAGAAAGTAAGAATTTATCAGCTCGAAGTGTGATGTAAGAACTACGTAATTGGCTTTGATCGATGGACTTTTGTTAGATGATATGCGAGGAAAGAATAGATGACGTGAGAGGCTTGTTGTCTCATGTTCCGATCAGCTTACCTCGATTTGCACGATTGTCATTACTAGCTGTGGAAGGACTTCGCAGGCCTGGCCGCGCGCCCTGATGCGAATCTATAAGGGCCGCGGCAAGATTCGACGAAGCTGCTGATTGCACACTAGTCGTTGAACCTTCCATTTAAAATATCGACACATTATTGTACTAAAATTTTACATAGTCACGATAAGATTAAAATAACATGCAAGCGTTGCATTAATTTGGTCAAGCAAAATAGCAAATAAATATTTTAAATTCCCAAGAAATTAATTATATCTATTTTTTCTACTAAAAAACGAACCTGATACTGAAGAAGCTACACTGAATGGACTCGCCGGCTGAACGGGAGAATAAACATTTGCAGCAAATTCTTCAAAAGTTGTAGCTTCTTTGTGATTTCGCATTATAGTATCTATAGATCTTGCTCTCTCTTCATAACTATAAAAAAAGATGTAATATTGAACAATAATATTACAATAAATATTTAAAAGTTCGTTCATATACGTACTAATGCTGATATAATGTCAAAGTCGATCGCTTTGCTCTGCTGGCAGCTAACGCAGTTGTTCTAACCAGACCTGGTAATACCGCATCCTCTACAATACACTCGTCGTATAGTAGACCAAAAAATGGAATTTCAGACTTTCTATTTACTTGCACTCTGTAGAGCTTATTAGGAAGTGGATAAATCACTATTAACACATCACAGAATTCCGTAGGAATGATGTCTCGACGATAATCACGCCAGTGTTCTGACCAAACAATGTGTATCTCATCGTTTCCAAGGTGCCTCGTCTACGAAATTCATTAAAGATAACAACTTTCTATAAAAATTGAATTATTTTTTAAATTTTTAAAAACTTACCTTTTGCAATAAGCTTTCTGGACTATCCGATGGCATTCTTGTTGCTACGTGAAAGATAACTTCGGCGAAGGAGGTAGCAAAATATGGTGCTGTTACGCCAGATGCTTTACCAGGTACTAGGCCGCCAAGGAAACCGGTATGCGACTCTAGTTCAATCTCCCAGGCCAATCGTGCAATAAAACTCTCGTACTCTTTGCTAGCAGTCACGTTACTCAAAATCGAATTCTTATCTTCTTGACCTTGGGCCACATAAATCACGGCCATCTTATGAGTTTCCCGCGAACGCTGGCTGTCCAAATTCCGAAGTTCACGCAAAAGCTTTTCATTCTTTGATAGCAAATGAAGTTTTCGCCGCTGTTCCCAGCCGGCTAAGCCCAAATGCGAAAAAAGTAGGCGGCAGTGATGAAATGGTGCGGGTGGCAAACGACATATGGGCGGGTTGATCGGCGCCGCACACATGCTTACGTGCTGACTCCAAGAGTTGATGTGCTCACGCTCTGCATTTCGCTGATTCAAAATCGTGGCAATCGTTTCCGCTTCAAAGTGTTGGCCTTGAGGTGGACCAGCAGCTGAGTTTAAAGTTATCTCTGGATTGGTCAGAACTTCTGGACTTGTATGACCAATATATTGCAACAACTAGAAAAATAATAAGGTTCTTTAGCTTGTTTCTATAAATTTTATATGCTTCTTATTTATTTTTTGTACATTAATATTTACTTACATCATCCAAATTATCCATGTCACTAGCTCCATTTTCATAAGTAGGTAACACGTGAGGATCGTGGTGTCGCATTGTATGTCTGGGAGGACAGCTTTGTAAAGGCATAACGCTGCACAAATCATCTTTCACTGCTTTTAATGCACAGTCTTTAAAGAGAAAATTATATTTATTATAGAATTTTTAATTTTAAAAATAATTAAAAATTCAAAAAGAAAAATCTATTCTGTATCAAATACCTATTTTAATTTGAGGAACTTCAACGTCTCCATTTGAAGGCTGATTGTACAAAATTGAACTGTCCCAAGATGCTTTGCCAGCTAAATCTCTTAACAATACTCGAACCATTGATGGCGCAGTTGTTAAACCAGCTGTCACTCCACCACCAGGAGCATCCAGAGTGTCAAGCTCCACCAAAGACATGATTATTGAATTCGATAGCATTAACAGCTGAATATTTGGTGCTTGAAACATAGCCGATGATAACTCGTCGCCATCGATACCTGGCACATCATCCAGTTCTACTACAAGAGATGACAGTCGAGCCGCTCCAATACCCATCGGAAAATGACCCAAGTGATTAACAAGATGCATCATTACCTGAATTGTTAAAAAATTAATGTAATTTTTATTTAATTGATATAAATTTTTTTTCACAATAAATTTTACCATTTTGGCTGCTAATTGCACAGACTGTATATTTCCACCCCAGTGTGATTTTGAATTAGATTCATCAAGTAAGTTATCCAAGGCAATGTTTGGTTCAAAATCTTCTTTATCTGTAGCTTTTAGAGCATCTTGAGACTCTTTACTAATTTTATTTTGTACAATATTGTCTAAAACCTAAAATAAATTATTTTATAAAAACAAGTTATAAGCAAGATTTATCTTGACATAATTTTATGCTTTTTTCAACTTACTGAAAATAGTGTTAAGAGAAGAGGTTTTCCTTGATACACTTGTAATAACGTAGTGGGACCTAAGTGAATAGCCCATTCACCCAAACAGAACAGCATTGAAATAGTTAAGGCATTTTTTCTCTCCCTCACAATGGTCCTTTCTAATGTCTCCGATAAACTTTGAATGATTTTTGACGGTACATTCGGATATTGATCCAAAAGAAGATCTGCTTTGTCGCATAATAATAAGAGGCAGTCACAAGCTACTTGTGCAACTATTGCGTGTGTCGTCTAAAAGAAGTTTTTAAATCAATACATATATTATAAAATATAAATGATTTGAAGCATACACAAAATATTTCAACATGTTATTAAAACAATAAGGATTAGACTACATTATGACTTTAGTTTACATAAGCCAATATTAAAAAAACATTAAAAAGCAAAGCTGTATACATCCTCAGCAATACACGTACGTTTGTCGATGGGTATGAGCTGTATCACTCATTGTTAAGTCTGGCACTGGAAATTTTACATTTTTCATGCAAAAATTATACCTGGTTCACTAGGAGAAAATGAAATTTGTCTCTGCGTCGTACGGCTTGCCGAGCTCTCTGCTGACTTGATCCAATAGAACACTAATATTTTCAAGCAATATCCAACACCAAGTTAAAATACTTTATTTTATTTTCAAGACCAATACCACGACAAAACCCAAAAAATCTAATTCTATTTACAATACTACAGATTTCTAAATAGTGATTAATCATATATCTTTCCAAGCATTTTGTCAAGCACATTTTATTCAGTCTTAACATTATTAAATTGCTGGGTTTTTTTTTTTTATTTCAAAGCATTATATTTTTATTATTTCTAACAAATTTAAATTATATAAAACATTGCATGTTAAGACCGAATAATATTAACGTAAATGAGTATAATTTATATTACCTTTAATGACAAAAGAAGAACATTAATGGCTTCCGGTATAGTTCTGTGCATAGATTTGTGACTCAATTCTTTGTAAACAAACATTGCAATGCTTGAAAGTGCGATACACCTCGCTACACCTGTTGGTTCACGACGACAACATCGCATTAAAATTGCGATTATGTGATCCTATAAAATTACGATTTTATAAAATGTATTTAATAGCTGAAGGAAATATTAACTAACATAATTATATATTACTTTAGCGTAAGGACAAGTAGTGGTAAGAAGATCGGCCTCATTAGGCTGCAAAACTCTCGTATTAGAGTTGGTGATTGGTAACGACAACAATGAGCCAAGAATCGCAACGGCTTCTGCTCTTGGAGCCTAAAAATTCAATTTATTAAAACAAATTTATAAATCGTTAAATAATAAATTTTAAATTAAAAGTATTAAACCTCAATATCTTGACTGCTGAGAATCACATTTGCAGCCTGAATATAATCTAAAATTAAAAGACTGGAGCCAGGAAGATTGAGGCTGAACAGCCGGGACCCAGTATATTTAACAAGAGTATGAAGGATTTTTGTATCGTTGCTCGAAATTCCATGATGGACTGCGCGATAAAATAAAGTTAAATGCTGTTTAGGTAAATTTACATCTTGCGGCTGTATTGTTAAAAGGCATATAAGTCGATAAGCTGCCAATTTTCCTGCTTCGTATTGCTGAGGTAACTGGATCGCCTTGAAACAAAAAGTAACGTTGTTTTTAAAAATATTTCAAAATCTTATAGTTTTAGATGGAAATCAAAATGCCACAAACCTTAAAACACCACGGAGCAATAATCGTCAAAGGAGGAATAAGATCCGGGGCGGGTGGTGTTGCCTGATTATCTCCAGATACTCCTTGGTTCAGTCGAATCTGTTAAGTTTAACGTTGATTTTTAATAACATATACAATTATTTAGATTAAAAAAAAACTGTGTGAAATGATTTACTTTAATGAGGGTGTGAGTAAGCTGCACGAGGTAATCCATGACTTGTCCATGAAGAGTGGGATCCTGTATGTTATTTACATCACCGAGAGCTGATAGCATACGTCTCCAGAGCACGACAGCTACATCGGGCAGCCACCCTCTTACCCCACCTCCTGCCATTACCGACCTCTTCTCCGATGCGTCATTCGTGTCTGTGGGACACGAAACTTTAAGAGACAATAAATTTCAGTTTAAGCAATTCAAACTAAAAAGATATAGCAATTAGAATTTTTTATCTCATTTTTTTTTATTTTTTAGTACTTCAGGATTTGTTATTAAATGTTTCATAAAATCACTCGGTTAATATTAATGCGCACTGCAAAGCAAAGAGGTCATAAAATTTAGTTAAAAACGAGGGTGGAAAAAAAAATGTAAAATTTATATTAGTCAAATCATTCGTGAAATAAATGAAAATTTGAAGCGATTTTTCAAAGAAAAAAAAACATGATAATGGCAATAACAATTTAAAAATTTTTATAAAACCTATCATAAACAAAAGTACAATAAACCTTAATTATCCCTAAAATGAAAACCAAAATAAATCGTTTAATAAGCTGAAAAACCATATTAAAAAAAATAATCCAAAACTTTTAAAACGTCGGACAAGTGCGGCCAAGGCAAAACGAGCCTTTAAAGCCGGCGTTCTGAAGTTTCTAAAATACTTACCGATACTACTGCCGTCAATATTTTCAATTTGAATTGGACTGTCTTTGTTGCTGTCAACTCCACTGCTCGGTGTAGGCGAAGGACAACGAGGAGTCGGTGGCTCACTTTCCGCAACGACGACGCTTTCGAGCGATTTCGCTCGACGACCCGCAAGTGATGACCGCTGCTGATTTTGCTGCTGCTGCTGTTGCCTCCTTGATGACGACGACGACGATGATGAAGCTGCTGAAGTACTCGAGACCAGCTTTGCCATATCCCGCTCTATGGACACGGGCAGTACTGCACATGCGGAGGATATTCCAGGACGCGATACTGGGTTAGAGATTTTTATCTCCTGAATTTTGCGGGAAGCTTAGCTCCCAAATTACTGTGAGCTCTTAATGAGCTTTTATACTCTTTGTTGATTTTTTTTTCTCTCTCTATTTTTGAGATAATTGGTTTGTTCGCTTTTAGTGTTTACTAAGCGCGGATGAGTTTATCAAAGGAGACGATTTAATTCAAGACAAACAAGATAACTCGAATTAATTGGATGTTTAAAGAGTACTTTTGAAACAATTATATTTAATTAAATCGTGAAAAAAAGGAAAATATATAAAATGTAAATTTCACAACAGCACAATGTTAAATTAGTCTCTGGAAATACGGATATTTATTTTAGCGCTTAGAGTTATCTCGCTCAAGTGTAGAGATTCTGAGCAGAGACGTTGTAAATGCAAGTAATGCGAACACAGCAGCACGCATTGGCAGCGGCAAGCACCGCGAGAGAACACACACACAACAGACATACGAAGCTGAGTATTTTTAACCTACAGTTAGTGCAGAAGCAAAAAAAAAAGAAGAAAAAAAAAAGAAAAAGATTCAGGGCAGGCAGTTGTATTTATATGTATGTACGTACACATCAGCCATAATAAATAGATAAAAATGAAAACATTGAAATGAAAATTTAATCAAACTAGTGGTTTTTAGTGCAGTAAATGGTTGAAGAAAAAAATAATAAAAAAGGACTAAATAATAAAAATACATAAATATCAAAAATCAAATGTTGTTCTTTGTGCTTATGACTATACTTACCAGGTATTCCAGCAGTTACAGCTTGCGAACGGTTCCTGTGTATTTTGGAGCGAATTTTGCCACTGTAAATGGAGTTCTCGCTTATGCTTCGTGGCAGAGGTCGAACTTTTCTCAACTCTCGGAAAGCATGATCTGCAGTTATGTATTTAATGTATTTTTATATATATTACGAGTTCAAAGCACATTTATCTAATCAGTATTCACGCTCCATTCAATGTGTACAATAATTAGTTTTTTATTTTTACGAAATCTGTGTAAACATATATCACAAAACCATCGAGTAAATTTCCGTCTATTTTAACAATTGAAAAAATTTTAATCAAAATATTATACTTATATATTTAAAATCGTTTCATACTAAACTAAAAGTTTCAATTTTACGTGAGTTAAAAATAATAAATTTTAATTAATAAATTTTTTTATTTAAAAAATTTTTTTTTAATTTTTAATGCTAGCAATTTTTTTTCTACCTATTAATGAACGCGTCTAAATGTGATAGTACATCTCATCATTAATTATCTACCCGCGTAACTATTTATAACGATCACGATATGTCTAATTGCTTTATTACCAGTGACTTCTTTCGATGACTGGGCTGTTTCTTGGTCCACACTTCCTCGCCGTGGTGGTTGTACACTGCCAGTTGATGCGGCCCGACTCCCAACTCCTCTACGCTTCTTTGACTTTTGCTCGCTCAATCTATCCAGTGGAAGATCGTTTAAGTCTAAATTATAAACGTGCCTGGCAAGGACTCGAGTCAAGGTATCAAGCGTTTTCTGCAAAAACGAAAAAAAAATTATGTATGTTAAGGTTGAATTTTTTACGAGCAACACTGATCGATAAGCCTATTTTATCGCATTTAAATATTAATACTTGAATTAATTATAAAAAATATATTTGATATTTGCATTGAAAATTTTACTGAAAAAAATTCGTAATACTTATAAAAAAAAATATATTTTCATGATTAATTTATAAATTTTACAAATATCAATGAAAAATTACAGTTCAATTTTCATGAACATAAAACTAGTTCTAGATATGTACGATATGACCAATAAACCGTAATTTAGCTATAAAAATGCTTAACTGCACGATTTAATCAGTGATAATGTACTTACAGCCCACTCTCGAACGAGTTCCTCCCAGTGAGTAAGCGACGTTAAAACTTGAAGAAATTGATCCCATAGCTGCGTTGATATAACTACATTTAAATTGGCCTTAATCCAGGTAACAATGAGAGTTTGAAAAATGGCAGGTGCTAGTTTACCGCCGATACTTTCCTGGTGCTTGCGACGAGGATTTCTTTCACCAAGCACCAACGATGTGATTTGTAACAACACTCTTAACAACTGCTCCCAAGTGGCAGGCTCAAGTCTTGTGTGCATAACGACGTAACGATAAACATTAAGAACTCTTTTACAACTATCCGTTTGCTCTTCTAGCAAAGTGGCAGAGGCTACACCTCCAGTATATTCTAAGAAAAATACATTCGAAGCTTGAGTTATAAATACTTGTAAGACGTTCTGCAATCCTGCCCTTACGAAAAGATTTTCTCGATGAATCGCACCCATATACGAATCGTTTCTAAGTCGTGACAACCTTAAACTATCTTGAGGGCTTTTATCAGAATCAGCATCCTTTTTTTGACTTTCCTCGTAATCTTTGTCTCTGTGTCCGTCTAACGGTTCCAACATGAACGGAGGAACTTCCTAAATGAAATAAATAATAAAATTGTCACTTATAATGCTTGTCAAAAATCAACTTTTTTAACATTAATTTACTTACATTCATTTGAATCCAGTCTTTGTAAGCACCAATAGCTTTCCGTATCGCTCCAGCGTGTGTAAAATCCAACAAAAACGCTTGTCTATACATTTCGTGGATGAAATTAACGTTGTCACGACTCCCATAAAGAACCTCCCGTACCAAAGTCATTGCGGTAAAAGTACTATCCTCTTGACCTATAGTGTCTTGCGATGCATTTGGATCCGAGGATATAATACTCGAGTCTGGTGCTTGACTTTGCGACATCGAAACGCGACGTAATTCATCTGCATTTTCTTCATTCGGTGTTATACTGTAAAAGTATTTTTTTAATTTCATTCTTAAAATTTAATTTAATAGCCAAATAGCTAAACAAAAATTAACAATTACCTTTGTGTAAGATGCGAAAATGCTCCATCTTTTTTAACCACGTGCGTAAACGTTGCAATCCATTTGATTAGAGCTACTTTACAAAGTACGTAATTGTTAAGACTTTGGTTCGATGGCTTCCGCATTGACGGTAATTCCAGATTTGTTTTGTACAAAGAAAAATTTTCGCTGAATTCCGGACATATCCATTTTAAATAAGTAGCTTTAAAACGATCTAATAAAAACTGAAACGATCTATACTGCCGGGAATGTTTATCACGCCATTCAATCTTAACAACCTAAAAAATAAATATATTAAAATTATTTGCGTAACAATCGTTTCAAATATGTCTAATAATGAAATTTGTATATTACACATACCTGTGTAACCATAAATTCCAACAAAGCCTCTAAAAATCTAACTGGCTCATTTTCCAGCGGTTTCTCACCGCTCTGTGGTGGTAAGATCGGCCCATTATCCACCTGACTGACAGGGCCCTGAGAGGTTGCCCCATTTTGAAACATGCACTGGCTGTACTGTGCGTCAAAGAAATCTTTCCGGTCTTTTTCATCACAGCTAGCAGATTTTGTGTGCTTTTTTCCAGTCTCAACTTTGCGTTCAGATTTGTAGGGCGATGGTTGCCGTGGCGGAAAACCCGGAACCAGGCATGCAAACATATGGTGTATGTGTTCTGGTGCATTGTCTCCAAGCGCTTGATACCATAGTATAAAATACCTAAAATTAAATTAATAGAATGATTATTGAATTTAAAAAGCTTTTGCAGAATGAAGTGATAAATTCTTAAAATGGCTAGTAATTATCTTAAGGTTTATAACGGCACATGTTAATCATGATTAGATAATATTAAAAATAGCTATTAGTCAAAAATCAAATTTTAATAAAATACAATAAAAATCTTTTGATTACCTGATAGCCTGTCTTCTAAGCTTCCAGCTATTTCCAGGATGCAACAGTTTATGTAGGATCCTTGCTAAACTGTGACACTGCCATCTTCTGTTTAATAATTCCGGAAGAAGTGTTAGAACTTTTTCCAGTAACTGCAACACTTGCTCCAATTCTTCTCTATGTGCTTTGTGAACTATTTATTATAAAAAAAAATTAGTTTTTTTTCTGTGACAAATTTTTATTTCTATTTTGAACATGCAATGTTAATAAAGAAAATTTTAAATTTAATTTTAAAGAAAAGCCTTTAAGCATAGATTGTCACTTACCAAGATGAAACGACAGTTCTGACAGCAGAGTAGGTGAAAAAAGCAGAGAAATTTATATTAGTATAAATTAAAAGAATAAAGAATGTTATTGTTATCAATTTCCACCTACTGGAACCCATATTTTTTCCAAAAAAAACTACTCTTATCATATTTATTATTTTGTTTTAATTAAAGATACATAATCAAAGTTTACTGTATATTAATATTAAATTACTCTTATTTATATTTATTTATGTACACATATTTTAAGTTTTATAATATGTTAATATTGTTATTTTGTTAAATATTATTAACTATGGTTTTGATAATTAAAGTGGTAATTGTAACTATTTGGAATAATAAATATTTATTTACCTCTCTGACGTAGATTTGTTTCTGCTGCCACAAAACAATCGTACAAAATAAAGTAGACATGGCTGAAATTTGCTTCAAAGAAACCTTTAGCTTCGTCAATGTCCACATTATCTAGAATGAAGAAAAAAAAGAAAAATAAGACAAACCGCATTTTATTGAATGACATGTGTGAATCAGTAGTGTAATTTAATTTTCTTCATTCAGTCTAATAAAGTTGTTAAGCATGAACAAGGAAAATGAAAATTATTAAGTCATATCTTGTTTCAAATAAGTTTTTTCAATTCTAAAAAAAAAATATCTATACAATATTAGGCTTTAAAAAACTTTAATAAATATCAGGTCAACCATATAATCAATTTATGACAAAAGGCCATGTGTTTTATATTGTAAAAGTGCTTCAATCGATTACTGTTTCTAAAAAATGCTTTTGTTACTGATTAGATAAAAAAATGACATTAAATTTATTATTGACAAAATGTATTTAAGTTCAACAGATAACATAGTAAATTTTATAAAATTCTGCAAAAATCAATAAAAAAAATTGATTAACAACAAAACAATTAACCAAAACACAATAAAAAAAATTTTAAATTAGTAAAAATAAGTTTTTATACCATGACAAAATTAAAAAGAAAATAAAAAAATATTAAACAGTGACAATTCACAGCATATCTGACTAATCATATACATCATTCAAAAAATAAAGTAAGATTGAAAAAAACCTTTAAAGAATATTATTTATAAGCCCATTATTTTCAAAGCCTGACCATTATTTCAATTAAACTTAAAGAATGAAAAATCTAGATCTGTAACGTTGTAGAAGCATATAATTTATGCAAGTTCAACTGCTACACGAAGGTTGCCCCAGTAATGTAATTACCCAGATTCCCTGCAACAAATCACATAAGCTTATGAACTCCCAATTATTACCGTATTCATAATAAGAGTAAAGGAGCAAAGCATCATAAGAAGAAAAATTATCGCCGCTTGATCGAGCCTTTGCGTCAAGCAGAAAAGTAAACACACGTTCCAAGCTGTCGAAGCTATAGTTACAACGGTAGTCTCGAGAGCATCACGTCATTTAAAAACCGTGGGTGTATCAAAGCGAGAGACAGAAATTAAGATAAAATGAAGCAACTCAAGGAAGACGTTGTAAGTATAGAGAAAGGGAGAGAGTTTCGCGAAGAGAACAGAGGCGGGAAATTTTCACACGGACGCGCTTCCTACTTATATTATGCGTACGTGGATAAATTGATGCTAGAGCCTGTATACATACATATACACTCTCTCACCTCTGTTTCAAGTCCTACCTTCCGTATTGCTTACATTATTATACTATGTAGAATAGGCTTATACACGCGCCCTGACTCGCAATTTGGAATATTAAGAGTTTGCAAAATCTGATAATTGCTTACCGATAACGATTTTGAGATGCTTGAACCTTGTGGCACTGTCCTTTTTAACGTCCTGGACCTTGAGGGTGGACTTCTTAATGTCTACGTGGAGCTTTTTGCTAAACATTGTAGAGTTCGGGATATTTGGGACGAGCTGCAGCTGCTGTGTAAGGCTGCAGGTTGACGACGACGACGTCGACGAAGATGATGATGGGACACTTGCGGTGACGGGCCAGGTGTGGCCAGTACCCGCCTACGCCGTGTCACCTGGCCCACTACTCCACCGCAGGTAGTCGCAGCAGCTGCCTCCGCCGCCGTAAGGACGGCGCGAACACGTCGTCGTCGTCGACACCTCCTCGTTGTCCTAACAGTCGACTCGTTGCGGATGAGACTATCGATGTCACTAATACTACTGCAGGCTGCCTTGCTGATGCTGCTGCTACACGACACTCCGACGTTCCTCATGGAGAGATTCGCCGCTGCTGGCTATTTTACTGCTGCTGCTGCTGGCACTTGAGGCAATTGGAAATGATGGGCCCGCGCGCGTATACTTGGCACGGCCCGCCTCTTCCTTGTTGACGTTGTCGTTGTCGTCGTCCTCTCCCAACGTTAACGTGCACAAGGAAACGAGTAAACGTGAGTTGGAGCAGTGTTCGCGGATAAGCTGTTACAGTAGGCTGGGACGGTAATGATGATGATGATGATGATATTAATTGTACACACTGCACCCAGAATTAAGTGTACAATAATACAACGTACACCTACACACGGAGTAGATAGAACGCCCGCGCATTACCGCTGCTGCAGCAGCTGTAGGCATTCGCGCGAGTTCGCATCGCAAAATCGCAATTTGCACCTCGTTGCTGCTGCAGCTACCTCGCACCTACACTCCCTTACTTACTCGCGAATCAATCAGCGCCACGAGCGACGCTTTGTGTAAACTCAGATTGTGTTACACCATAAACTATATATAATCTAGCGTTTCAAATTTTTGGTCAGTGTTGCAGTGGATTCGATTTTTCTTTTTCAAAAAAATAAACAAATTAACAATAAACAATCCGTACACAAGATTCAATAAAATTTGAGCAATATTGATCAAAATCGCTTGTTACGATTATGTATATTTTTTCAATTAAAACTTTTCATGTTTCACATCTGTTAGCCGTGATACGACGGATTGTGTTTTTAAGAAAACTTACATATAATAGAAATATTTACAAAAGCTGCAATACTTTGTAATATTATTATAATAAAAATTGATAATACGTACTGACACGCGTATCATTAGCGAACTTACAGGTGTTTATGCAGATCTTTCATAATTTATTTGATCAATGACACACTTATTTTCTTTATATTTTATTGTTGACCATTGGCCATTTGCATAATTGGCATAATTTTCTTATTTGCACATTATTTATAGATGGACATTGCAGATGGAACATAGAAAATTTGTGTGCAACATATTGTTGGATATGATTGATTTTATAATAAGCGTTAAACATTTAAAATTAATAAGAAAATAACAATAAAATTTATTATCTTTTGTTAAAAAAATTTTACGAATTCTAATAACTGTTATGATTTTCATTCAATTTACATGCCATAATTTAAAATTTATTGTTAAAATAAAATTGAGTAAGATCCCTAGATTAATAAATATGAATCGCATTAAAAAAACTAGTAAAAAATTGTTACTTATATTAAATAAACAATTTTTTAACTTTACCGCGCGTATTATAAACTAACATTTTGCATTTGAGCATAATTTGAAAAGCCAAAAGTACTAACAACCGAACGTCACTAAAAGTTACTAAAACTATTCGAACAATTCGAAGCGGTAACGTACGACCTCTGCTGGCGATAAGCAGTACTAAAAAGTCCAAGTCACATCACTCTACGCGGGAAATCCAAGAATTCCAACAACGACATTATAAAGCTATCATAACATATAGCTGCGCTAAAATTTTTTACGTGTTGTTGTTATGGACAAGAAAGTTAATCCATCGATCAATTGTATTGATTTTGAATTTATTAGATCTCAGAGTGTAAGTAGACAAGCCAAGGTCCAGGAGTTTTGGAAGTATCTGGATAGCCAGGATATTTTAAAACCGTACGAGGTTTCTAAATGTAAGTACTTCGAGCTTATTGTTTACCTTAACGGTTGTTTACTTATTTGTTAAAAAGACTGTACCTAACTATTTTCATACACAAAACATATTTTTCCTTTCTTTTTCATTCGAATAAATTGATTGAATAATGATGTATAATACTGTATAACCTCAAATGATGTTTTTTTGGATTATAACATTGTGATAAATCAACTAATAACAGTATTATTCTTGTACAGCCGTCGATGGGGAAGATAAAAACAATGATCCTGGCACTCGTGAGAGTAGTTCCTCGTCGTCTACAGAAGCCTCGCCAAGTCCAAAAACCAACGGGACTAAACCAAAATCGAAAGTTGTAAAAGAAAAGAAGCGAGCGAACGGTGAAACGTGTAATCTGGAAAAGTATCTTAGGTGCAAATTTTTATATAATTTAAATAATCATTTGATCACGTTATATTTTTATGTTTGACAATAAATTTATAATTTCTTTTATCTTTTGACGTATAGGGAAGATTTGAGATATGCCGATTCCGTTGAAGTTACTTACGACGAATTGAACGCCGAGATTGAGGATTATCAACGACGCTTGCAACAATGTGGCTGTAAAATTAAGTGCTGTGATTGTTTGAAAAAAAAATCCAGATGATTTCTTCAATAACTTTTCTTCGTCATCTTCAAAAAAACACTCGATGGCAAGTCGTTGAATTATTTATAATTATTTAAAATTTTATTTTTATTTTCAATTTAAAATGAATAATATTTTAGTAGATTAATTGCTTTGTGTATTTTTTCTATATAAATCGAACTAATTATTTCGATAAATCGTTAAAGTTAATCATGAATTTCAATTCTGATTGATCGATGTGACAGTTGTAAATGACATAAATTCTACGCTTTATATACTTCTGTCTTCTTCCCCCTGCGGCGAAGCGAGCCTCACTTTTCCGCAAGCTCCACTTATTTTCAGAGTATTTAGCAGCAGCAATTTATTCTCGAAACGATAGACTGCCAAATAACGTACACGAGCAAAGAGCCAGAGAAAATAGGTTCCAGAAAAGAACAGCAGTAGTCTTAAGCAAATATAATAATCGTGTCCTCATACGTACAAGAATAGCCTCTGATTGCCAATGATCAAACTGTATGAAAGAGGGGAAGAGCACACACGTGTGCTTGGGGTCTATTGAGTCGCACATCGATGAACCCTATAGGTATACACATATGTACGTGTGCGATTGTTACGGGCCAACGGTTTTACAAGAGATTTTTGTCCTGTCGATCAGATCTTGCGATGCGCTTTTCCCAGGATACTGTGGAGAACATATAAATCACCTGGACGCGTTTTAAGGGCTGATTCCATCAGAATCTATGAGTATGAGAAATTCCAAACTGCACACACGTGTATTCATTTCAACTCTAAAAACGAGTTCTTCGGTCCTTTTTGCGTGATTTTTCGCTGCATCTTAAGATCGTAATTGTAGATTTTTGATGGTTTATTTAAATCAGTCATTTGAAATTGAAGTAGTGCATTAAAGAAAGTTTATATTGTTTGGTGTATGTCTGCAAGCCCATCATCACATATAAATGATCGTTCGTATTTAAATATAACGAGCCCAAACTACATAATAATTATTATTGAAATTTATTATACGCAAGAGAAAAAGAAAAAAGGAAAGAGAAACAAGAAAAAAAAGGGAGAAGGGAAGGAGGGAGGATCTTTTTTTCTGAAAGTCTAGTGTAATGTGTAGAGTCTCGTTTACCTAACTGTTTTTCCATGGGAAAAGGAGAGCGAGGCCGCGAGGTGAGCAAAGCGCAAGTAGTAGTGGCTAAGCTTAGACCCGCGCAATTTTCCTGCGCGCAGCGTAGGGTTTGAGCTCGCTTTAAGCCCTCATTCTATATATGTAGATACACACATTATGTATATATTTTCTATACAATATATATACATAAAATGTATTACATACTTATGTGTGTGTGTGTGTGTGTGTGTGTGTGTGTGTGTGTGTGTGTGTGTGTGTGTGTGTGTGTGTGTGGGACGCAGAGAACTGTATAGCTCGCGTATCGTGTTACCGACGCTCTTGTCGGCGACGCAAGGTGCGCGCTGGCTCGCGAGCTCGCTGTTCTCTTTTTTTATTTTTATTTTATTTTATTCTCTCTTATATAGAAACTCCCTCCTCCTCCTTCTTCTTCTCTCTCTCTCTCTCTCTCTCTCTCTCTCTCTCTCTCACACACACACACGTCATGGTCCAGGCTACCTAGCGATCTAGTCCCAGTGAGACCGCGGGACCACAGCGCTGAAAGAAACGAAAAAGCGCACGTGTGATGGTCGAGTTGATTATTTCCTAATAATACCTATACACCTTGATTTCTTTTTTTTTTTTTACTTTGGTCTATTTTTTTTTTTTTTTCAATTTTTATCTATCTATTTTTTGCTTGCTCCCGACTTGTTTTTTTATATGCGCGTCTATAAAGCTTCAGTAGAACTTATTAGCTTTGATTGTGATTTGTGTATGTTTTGTTTAAATTGGACATGGCTGATTATTTGTTACTGATCAATGCACATATTTCTGAGGTATTTAGTTGAGCGACTTGGTGTATAGAATTTATTTTAGGAACAATCGAACGGTAGTGATATGAAGCCATGAATTTCATGTGTAGCTTCACGTTTCTAGTGTGCGCTTTGCTAAGATATCCCTTTAAAGGTTTCAAATAATTTTTTTCACGTATTTTTTTTAATTTTACTTTGTTTACTTTTTGTTTTTTTTTTCTATATCTGAAGGGAAATCAAATATTTTATTAAACAAATGTTTTGAATTTTTTTTAGCGTGAAAGCCGATCGACAAAACCGCGTATTTGTTGATTTTTATAATAAAAAAATCATATTTGTGTATACGATCTAGCGATGGTAAATCTATAGCTGCATAGAGAAATTTTACACAGAAATGTTTTGTACTACAATATAGGATTGATAAACGTTTCAAATTTCAAAATTTCACAGTTATTTTTAAGTCAACCCTGTATTTTTTATGCTTGCAAGTACAACCCCTAAAAAAAATATTTTTTTATCAATTTATAAAGAAATGAAAAACCAAAAAAAAAAATTAAATCTAATTTTACCATTTACTATCAAGCCGAACTACAAACAATCCAAAACATATATTCACAAAAGTGATCAAAAACATCGTGTACATAATGTACACACACTCGATAACATCCGCCCTTCGCAGGTGCCCTAAATGTACCATCGCATTCATCTCGTATCTTGCAACCAGCAAATACCTACATTCGCTTATACGTGTATACCCTAGTCCGCTCCTTTTTTTCCGTTCAATCTCAGTAGCATAGCTTTCCCCCTTCTTTTTTTCTATAGGTACCTATATGTATATACGACGGCCAACGAGGCCATTTATCTTTTCCCCAGAGAACAGACAGACGGACGGACGCGTCGTCGGAGTTCCGGTTCGCGGATCGCGAACGACGAGCCTTATTCCAAAGCATCAACACCGGATATCGGGGCCTTTTGACCGCGCCCTTTGACAAAAATATACCTATCCACTAGCTCTTGACTATTCTTTTTTTTCTTTTTCATTTTAGTTTGATGTTAGATATTTAAAGCTTGTTTATTTTTATTTATTTATTTTTTTGTCGATGTAAATCTTTTGCAAATTATGGAATATTTTATGAATATTTATCTATCAATATCGGTAATGAAAATTGTTAACAATACCGATTTCATAAATAGTAATCCCTGCCTTCATCCGAATTCACAAAGACTTTTGTCAATCAAGGCCCACCATCATAGTTAAATTTTTTTTATCTCCGCGAGCTTTTTCCTTAAGTATTGTAATTTGAGCAGGACATATTTAGGTTGTCGGTTGTCGCACGAAAAAGATACTTTCTCTCTCTATCTCTGTGTTGCAGACGCGGTAGAGCAAATTTCGAACGAGAGAAATTAAGAAAATAAAAATTAAAAATCTAAAAAAACGAAAAGAACAAAATTACGCACCCAAGTGGAGTTTAAGGAAGAGAATATTTTAGGAAAAGAATATAACAACCAGGCGAACGCAAAAAAAATGACGATTTCAGGACGATGAGGTAAAAAGTCGCGTATATACGCCGTAACCAGAGCGAGTCTCTGGAAAAATAAGAAGCGTAAAACCTTCTTCTTCTTTACCAACCCTTTCCTCTTTCCTTGTTCTTGTTGTTGTTGTTTTTCGTCTCCAGTGCGAGCACACGTGTGTATAGGTATACACTGGGTACACACAGCTGAAGAGAGTAGCCGATGCGTGTCTCTGGATTCGATATTTTTGGCGTTCAGCCCGCATATATATACATATTATAAACGTGTCCCTTCGTGAAACGTCTGGATCCTGGACCCCCCGTGCGAGCTCGCAACCCGGGCCCTTCTTACGCGCATCATCATCATCATCATCATTGTCTCTCTTTTAGTCTCGTATATAATATAAGACCTACCTACCCGCTATTCGAACAAGAGTATAAGCTATATTTCGATCTCAAATTCACCAGCAGAGCCACTCGATTGCTTCCTCGTTGCTCCTTCGCAAAGATGTTCAAACTGTCCCTGTAAGGATCTTCTTCCCTTTACTTTTTTTTTGTCATTAGGGTTGGTGGAAAGAAGAAGAAGAAGAAGATAGTGATTGAGGGAATATGAGATGTACAAGAAGATGTATAAATATTGAGGTATGAAAAAAAAAACTTACTAGACCTTAGGTTTTTCTTTAAAATTTGAAAATTTATATGTAAACTGATTAACTTACGTGAAACATAAGTAACGATGATTTTGACATTTGATGTGATAGGCTGGTATATAGGCTGTCAAATATTATCAGATAGGTTGATGATGGCAAGATGAAGGCAACATTGGTAAGAAAAAACAAAAAAAGCATCGACCTTGTGGTGATAGAGAAATCAACGAAAATGAGACATTAAAATAATAAAATTAAGAGAGCAAGTCCAGAGTATATAAAAAAAATCTGAGTGGAGGGGTGTGGTATATATAGGGAAAAGAAGAGGCGATGAGAGTAGAGAAAAAGAGGAATAAGGTAGAAGTGTAGAGATAGAGAGAAAGAGAGAGAGAGAGAGAGAGAGTGTGAGAGAAGAGAAGAGCTTTATAGGTTTATATGTATATACATATATACACTAGGACGTGGCTGCTGAGCTGTATGTTGAAGCATTACTTTGCCCCGATGAAGAGAGAGAAAGAGAGAGAAAGATAGAGAACGAACAATAGAGGCGGGATGCTCATTTGTCTACGGGCATTGTTGCCCGACCAGGCGGAAATGCGAGCTGCCCCCTCCCCCCTTGTCCTCTCTCTCTCTCTTCTCGCTCTTCTGACGTTCTCCTTTTTGTACGCGATCTTTCTCTCTCTCTCTTTCTCTATCTTTTCCCCCTTATATATATACTGTATACCTATACCTACCCTTACAATCACTGCGTCATAATTAAAATAGCCCTTATAGGTATATCGTATTATATTATACAAGGTATACCTATTATATATTGTATTCCTTTCATCTCGATATATTTTCAAATTATAACTTTATTTTTTATATTCGTTTTATCTCTTTTTTCTTTCTTCACCCTTGATTTTTCATTCGATAATTGTATTTTTGATATTTTTTTGAGTGAACAAATTTTTTTTTTTTTTTTTTTTTTTTTTTTTTTTTTTTTTTTTTTTTTTTTTTTTTTTTTTTTTTTTTTTTTTTTTTTTTTTTTTTTTTTTTTAATAATACTTTTATAAAATAAATAAATAAATACTTTTAAAAGATTTCTTAGAACGATAAATTAACGATTAAAAATACATTGCAATTACCATGTGCACGATATATCACGCATTGATTTATTTTTTTTTTTTTTGTTAAACAGATTAAAAAGAGGAGAGAATAAGAAAGAGTGCGCATTATTTAGCAATCGTTGCAATAAGTCTATAATGTCGCAAGAGATAAAGCTTTGAACGTAATTCGAGATATATCTTTCTCTCACTCTTTCTCTCAGTATTATAAGACCTCGCGACACATATCAAAAGCCACGAGAAGTATAGGTACAGTGCGCGACAAAAACAGGTCTTTCGACCCAGTTGCCTCTCTTTCTCCTCTCGAATATATCATCTACTTATAATAATAACAGCAGTACGATCATTTCATTTACGCATCCGGATCGCACTTTCATGCAAAGAAAAAAACAAAGATTTGAACTTGAGATCAATATGTATCCTACATATACAATAGTAAGTGGTTTTCCACTCGTGAAATCGATTTCAATTTTTTGTTATTTTTATCTACTTTTAGCGATTACAGCCATTTTTAATCGCTCACACGATTTCATCGAATTCAAATCGCGTGAAATTGTTGAACATTTCTCAAAATTGCCAAAAATTTTCTCTGAAGAACAATTTTAATCGATTTTATCGATTTCAAGCAATTTCAATCGATTACAACCGAATTCTTTAGAAAAAAATCATTTTCACGAGTGAAAACCCCCTTGTACAATTGACTCTTGTTGATATTCGGTCACACCAGCGGCTTCTTTGGAATATCTGTAATTCACTAATCGATTTACTTTAATTTAAATTCAACTTATAATCCTATCGTAATTTCCCTTAAAAATTGTAAATATAGAGATCATTTCGACTTAACATTTGTAAGAGCCCTACTACTTTTAAAACAAATTTAATACTTTGATTAAACATAAAGTTTCTATCTAATTTCACGCTTAGAGCTTGGTATATGCCTGTATAGCACAACACTAGAGTAACTAAGAAAATCAGTAAGATATACCCAAAATCCATCCTCTCTACATTAAGAAGAATAACACCATGCGTGCTGAAAAAAGTCAACGACAAAATTTCGCAAGGTCAACCGCCCCCGGGAGTCATGATCAGGAAAGAAGACCAAAAAAAAAGAAAAAAAAAAGAAAAGAAGAGTTTACGTAGTCGATTTTTTGAAGCTGGGTATACACGTCGAATCCGATCTCCATCAATGAATGCGCCTCATCTTTCTCCCTCTCTTTCTATCACTCATATACCTATATATACGCGCGTGCACAACGTGTAACAACGGACTTGCGAAGGAGATGAGCTACATGTATATAAATGTGCGTATATATATGTGTGTGTATATACATACATAATATAACTGCTGGGCGCCCGGTCAGCCGTTAAGAAGGAAGCTCGACCGATGTCCATAAGAACAAAAAAAAAAAAAAAAAAAAAAAAACAGGGCGCGCGCTCCTCCACCACTATATGTATATGTATATACCGTCTTTTCCCCCCTTAGCCCTCTCACCCTTCTCTCATATATTCTGACCCTCCAGGTAGACTCTGCAAAAGTATATATATATAGTACATGAAACGTGGGGGTGAGCACACGCGTGCTCGGCGGCGGCAGTATAGTGGCGGGGCACAGGAGAGGACCTCCTCTCTTGTAATCCGCGGGTACACGTCGGTCCGCTGACGTCGCGACGAATTTGTTCGGCTGCCCAATGAGCCAGAAGCCGGTGTGGCCTCCTCCTCCTTCTCTTCCCTCCTCCACCTCAACTATACTCGTCTCCGTCCTCGCTTTTACCTCATCTTCTCTGCTTTTCAATGGGGGCACCCGCGTGTGTTGTAGCTAACATATATAAGTATATACCTTCTCATCCCCCCTCTCGCATACTCCCTCTTACTTCTACTCTTCGACTTTTTCGTTTTTTTATATTTTTTATATTGTTATTGTTATTGTTATTGTTATTATTTTGGTCTACTCTACCTTTAATTTTTGCTGCTTCTTTTTTTACTTTTTGCTCGTTCTTTCCCTTACGAACGAACTTTACTTCGTTATTCTCCTTTTCTGTGAGCAACGCGCCCTGCGGCTCTTACTTATATACTATATGCCGTCGCGTTTAATATAGGCGCAGGTTCGCGCTCGATGCTTTTATTGCACCTATATAGCTGATTTTTTTGTTTTTATCTTATTTTTTTTTCTTTTTGGTTGCCCTTTCCCTTTTTCAATATAGGTACCTATATATACCTGTATACTGTCTCTTTCTCTCTCTCGTTGGTTTTTCTTCGATAAACGTCAGAATGTGGTTGAATATGCACGTGTACGATAGTATATATTTTCAAGACGGACGGTAACTCACCGTTCTCTTATCCCTGTCTCTTTCTCTCTTCTTTTTTTTATTTTTTTCTTATTTTGCCTCTTGTATTTTTTGTCAGAGCTGCTAAGACTTATATACGCGAACAGGCTTCACAAGCTCTCTCGTCCCCGTAACTTTTTTTTCTTTTCAACCAAACGATCGCGCGCAAACTTTGTTTATTGGCGTAATAAAGGATGTTTTTTTCATGCTCGATTTTTCGGTGTTGCTTCGACTTTTAAAAAAAAAATATGTCCGAGTCCATAAAATCATTGGAATAAGTGACTTACCGGTATTGTATCGTTGTTTATTATCGTTTTATAAAAAATGATTTGTGAACATAATATATCGAGGCGACACTTTGGCCTGAAATTTATAGAAATTTTTAAAAATATAATAACAAAAAATTCGTTGTGTAATTAAACAGACGAAGCTTTTATTTATTTATTTTTTTTTTATCTTCTTGAAATTGGAAAAAACGTTGAAGAGTAAGTTAAGGATACTTTTTTTTTATTAATATAATATCGGTACTATCTGTGTGTTAGAATCGTTATATCCTATTACTTTAAACATCTTTGATACTAAAAACCTCTATAAATGCAAATTAAGTCTTTTTTTGAAATATTTTCCATAAGTACACACCAAATAATTTGATTATATATATTCAATTAAAATTACACGACCTGTGCAGAACATGTTCTAATTGATAAGTACACATATTGAGTATTGAATCTAGTTATTCAAAGCATAAAATATTTAAAAATTTCAGCAAAAATAAATAAATAAAAAATCAGAAATTAGTATTTGAAAGTCCATAAAGCAATAGATCTCGTTAGTAGGTATATTTCAGTTATAGCTCAGACACACACACACACACTCGCTTTTCACCTTTACGTCCGTCATACAGATTTTCCATCTTGAAAATAGAGGGAGGTGAGGGTGTTATAGAAGAGTGAGGTGGTGGTGGTGGTGGTGGTGGGAAGGAAGAGGAACGAGTAGGAAAATGCGCAACACGAGACGCCCGAGAACGCGAGGCAGCAGCAGCAGCAAAGAGCGCGGGCCGATTTGCTTCGCGGAGCGTGAAGGAAATCGGCGTTCCGTGCCTCCGCGCTCCTATACTGCTGTTGCTGCTGCTGTTGGTTTCCTTTCCTCTTCTCAACCCTCTTCATCTACCTTCTCTCTGCTTCAGGTATACCTACCTATATATAGGACAACGTGCTCCAGAGCTATATCTGACATATCCGCGTTGTGTACATGCGCGTTACCACCACTGTTGCTGCTGCTGCTACACCGGTGATTTCGATGTCCGCTCTTCTTCTTCTTCTATAGGTACCTACACCTACCTCCTACCCTGTATTGCGGTTGGAGCTTCGTAGTCGAGGCGCCCGTATGTATACGCGCTCTCACTCACTCTCTCTTCTCTCAACGTAACACGACACTTCCCGACTCGCTATATGCGCTGCTTGCGATGCCCACCTTATCTTCTGTATTGTATGTGTGTGTGTGTGTATCTGCCTGACCTCCTCCTCTACCGTCTGTAGCTGCTGCTGCTGTCACTCTTTTTCTCTCGGAGTTGCTCCATTCTTTTTTTAAAAATTTTTTCAGATGGTTTTAAGGATTTTCATGTTCTTTCTTCTGTCGCTTTTCCTCTCTTTTGACCACGAGTCAATGAGATAGAAAGTTTTGTTGAGACGTTACGTCGTCGTTGGTGGACTTTTGTTTTTCAATATTTTGACGTATATACAGCTACCTGTAAACCCTGAAATATAATTCGTTGCGCATTTGAAGAAATCGGTCAGTTGGCTTTATCATAATCGTATCTCTTAAACCCTAAATTCAACCGTGAAATACACTTAATTTCAACTAATTTCTATTATCCAATATGTCAAAATGCTTCTTGTAATATTTTTGAAAGCATTTTGAAAAAATGGATAGAATACTTTTTAAAAGTAAATATTATATAGTCTATTCAACATCAAATTTTTTTTTAAATTTTCAAGTTATAGATATTATTCAATAAATAACTTAATAATTATCAAGTAATAATTATTCTCTGAGGCAGACTGTGTAGCAAAACTTTTTTAAAAAATAAAGCTTACTTAATACACTTTACCTCCTTATTTATAGAAATATATATTTAAAAGCTCAACATTTTTACGAGAATCAAAAAATATTTATAAAAATTTTGTAAGACTAAGTAGCATCTTACTTATAAACCCACAGATCGATATCCATCAGTCATTGGTATATTTTTTAATGAGTGTACATGTACGAACACATACATAAATCGAGAACATAGCAAAACGAACGAACCCATAAATCTCGACTAATTTAGCTGAGCGAAAGAACTACACAATCAGCTCTTACCTATTACAACCCTGCCCCGCGAGTGCCTCATCCAGTACTTCTCTTTCTCACTTTTTTCGATCTACTACACTTCTTCTTCTTCTTACCGCGCGGCATTGCCGTTTTCATTATACCTTCGCCATCATCATCATCATTATCGTCGTATATACCTATATACACGCTCGTTTAACACACGCCTGCCCTCCCTCTCTTACTTAGGCCTCTTATCGTCCTTCTTCCTTTTCTCCTCTTCTCTCCTTGAATCTATATAGCACAACAGCAGCAGCAGCTCTCCTGTGATATAACACGCATTGGATGCGTATATAATATACTTGACTCGGGCTGTCTTATTCCCTCTCTCTCTCTCTCTCTCTCTCTCTCTCTCTCTCTCTCTCTCTCTCTCTCTCTCTCTCTCTCTCTCTCTCTCTCTCTCTCTCTCTCTCTCTCTCTTTCTCTTTCTGTCTCGTAAAAACGAAATTGCCATTCTTGCTGCTGCTGCCGCTACGGCAGTACTAAGTGCAAGTAGGCTTTAGGGTCCCTCGCACTGTATATAACAAGCTTGTACGTATCTGCTCGAACCGCCGTGAAATCTCCTTGACGAGCGATAAAATGATAATTGATTTCCAATGGAAAAAGAGCCTCCCCCCTCTCTTTCTCTCTCTTTTAAACTCTTATATACTTGAAACGAGGTACGAAATATTATACTTGAAAATCGCTTGGTGTATAAGATCGCGCCCTTTTCTACCTTGCGCGCGAGTCATTACTATACGAGAAATTGATTTTTTCTTATGGTTTATTGAGATCGAGTCTTTACCGCCTATATACTTGTATAACTCTCTTCTTTTCTCTTGCTTAGTTAAGTATATTATGTATGCTCACATAATGTTTTCAACATTAACGTGTCTAATGTTTTTAAAAGGTGTCTATAATTTATATTAATGATTGATTTAGATTACTTATTATAACGAATACCTATAATATTTGCAAATTATCACATACTTTTAAACATGCGAATATATAAAAGCCCATTTAAACATTAGCTAAAAGTAAGGCAGGCGATTGGTTTTGCAGCAGCAAAAACCTTTAAAATATTTTTCATAAACATACGTATACCTACTTATAGTGTGGCTATACGCGTTGTCTTATAGTTGTTGAAATATAAGTGTAAGCAAACCGAAAGAGTATAAGAATTAGAGGGTTCGCTTTTGATGCCCTTAAAGGTGGTCAGCCTCTATCATGTAATTAGCTTATAATTTCACCCATGTAAATTTGCCGATCTTTCAATGATGATCGAGAAACGCGCACGATGCTCTATGATTAACATCGCGCAGCTTTTGCATCGTCTTTTTTTTTTTTATTTTGGACTTATGGTACCCCTATAAAACGGCTTTTAGTCTTCTTTAATGTCTGTGTAAAAGCATGGAGCTCTGCTTATAAAAAAGAGATTTTTGGTAAAAAGTTAAAAATAAGTAATAAAAATGTTGTGAATTTTTATCAATATAATTTTTTTAATTTTTTTTCGAGTTAATTTTTATTTTGTTTAATCAAAAGTTTTATAAAAATTTTAAATAAAAATATACAGTAAATATATTTATCTAAAAAAAATTTTTTGCATATAATTCATACATTGAGGAATTTTTAAATTCTTCAGAAAAAAATGTTACAAATTTCAAAATAACAAAAAAAAAAGGGAAAAAGAAAAAACGGATAATAGCCGATATATACTACATTCTTAAATTAAAAGGAAGGCTAATCTATACCTGAGGCATTCATTAATACGAAAAGTTAGATCCTAACATCCGATCGGACCAATTGATAGATCCGCCCTGTAGATCCGTATACAGCAGATGGCCTACGGGGATAAGCCGAGGTCGCGTACACATAATACGCACGCATCTTACTTTATTGCATATATTCCTAATAACAAAAAAAAAAATTTATGAAAAAATTCCGATAAACAGGAAGAAAGAGTGTGAGATGATAGCCTACCTGGTCGATGGTGTATATTCTCGGAAGGGTCTTTTGTATATTTGGTAGCGGAAGGATTAGAGAACATATAACGGAGTTTTATTAGAAAACATTAGGATGTGATCGATCGTTATACTTACTACTGTGACAAGTTATGTTGAGATTGCGTTCATGCGCAGAGCTTATCGCTTAAAAAAATTCGTTTTAAAATATTAGAGATGAGTCCCAGCAGCTGAATTAATAATGTATTATCGGAGATGAACAACGCGTTTATTTAACGGTCATTTCACATCTTAATTAATCATCGATATTTTTATAACAAGTATATTTATATATACCTATCTATGCACGATTTATGCTAAAAAATTAGGTAATGGATTATCAACAATAGCTATATAGATGATTGAACGTATAGCCATTTTCACTTAAATTAATAAAATTACTCGTTAACTTATGTAGCTGCTATGTAGGTTGTATTTTTAAAAAAATACCACAAAAAGCATGCAGACACGAGGACGAAGACTGACAGACTCTCAACTTGGTATATAGACAAGTCCAAGGCAAAAAGAGAGAGAGAGAGAGAGAGAGAGAGAGAGAGAAGCAGGTGCGCTCGTAAATTAGCTTTCCTCTTTACTATTATATACAACCCCCCCCCCTTTGATTCACTACCTTCTCCTTCTCCTTTTGCTCTTCCTTTTTTCTCATCGGCAATTGCGATAACTCGTTGGCAAATCGAGCCAATCTCTATATATATATATATATATATATATATATATATATATATATAAACGGTGTAAGTATATCGAAAGGGCCACGAATGT
>JAPYZE010001180.1:0-25242 GCA_030522805.1 Leptomastidea abnormis | reverse complement strand
AATTTATTTTCATATATAACCTTTTTGAAACTTCATTAAGCGTATTTCGACGTATGAGGATTAATACTAAAACTTAGAAGAAATTGACGACCACTGAGAATCGATCCCCACGACCTGTGGATTCCGAAACCAATGCCTCGTCAACTCAGACGTTTTGAACCCTCTTACAAAGCAAACTATTATAACAGGTAATATTCAAATTATCACATATATATTTTTATAAAATATAATTTTAAAATATCAACAATTATAATTATTAAAAACAATAATCTCATAGTTTAAAAATTTTTTTTAAAACCTGGCAAACAATGTACATCAAATGCGAAATACACTACTCTTGACCTTAATAATAAGTGGCCTCGAATAAAACGAAAGCGTATCAGCGATGAAATTCACATACCTATAAGATGAAATAGAAGTAATCGATCATTTTATAAGAATTTACATCGCTAACATATTCAGATAAGTATTTTGAGAAATCACCTTTCTTCTTGTTATTCTAATTTTTTTGTTCTCGTTAATTGACGAAGACATAATGTGAGAACGAATTTTAAATAAAGTAATATAGATAGAAGATTTTAGGTAATTGATAATGTAATTAGTCAAAATTCAATGATTGTAATGTATGTTAAATATTTTATTGACATAGGTATGTTTAAAATGTATTTTTTTTTAATGTTATAAATGACTCGACAAATTGTAATCGTTAAAAATAAGTAATTTGTACAATTTCATCTTCGTGATTTTTAACTATCATTCAAAAAATACAATAATAAGCAAAAATAAAATTAAGAAATAAAAAATAATAAACAAACCGAGGGAACCAAAACTATAAAAAATAAAATTATTATACACACATCATCTCAGTAGATCGAAAATTACCAGGTTATTATTCGCATTCCACATAATATAAATAACATATCTGTATTTTGTTTCGCTAATGTCGACGTAAGTTGAAAATAAGCGCTTCTTTGCTTTGCACACGCGATAACGAGCATCAGCAAAATCGGTCTGTGAAATTATCGTTATGTATATCTTTGCAGAAAAGAAGGATGTGCGTGTTTGTAAAATTAACACGAAACTTTTGATTTTTGTTTGTTAAAGTGAATTGATAACAAGAATATACAATATATTATAATGTAAAAATATTTTTGAGTATTTATAAATGTATCATTGCGATTGATCAGTGGTGAACTTTGATCGATAAATTATCTTTTGATTAACAAAATTAATATATCATGTCAAAAATAAGCAAATCAAGTTAACATAACGAGAAATCAATATTTATTTGGCACATACCAGCGTGAGAAATATCCAAAAAGAAACAACGATTGTTTTATATAGCAGTAAGATTATATATAAATTTCAAAAAGCAATTTTCGATATTATAGAATAGCGCGTGGCTTATATTCGGTTACAGCGGTGCACGTGAATAAACAAAAGACGGAAAATGCTCTTTTACTTCAACGTCAACCATGGGGAAAAATATTATTTCTAGGCTTCTGACGCTCTTAGGAGAAGATAAACAAAATTGGTTTTTGACTATGTACGAAGTGAATGTGTGTATTAAATGCACACGACTAGTGGATATATATTATATTTTTGCTGCATACCATTATAGATTGTAGAAAAAATGTATATATTTTGGTTTTGCGACTTTTTGCTGATAACTGTTAGGCTAAATTTAGATACTGTTTTGCATATTATTGCTTTACCAGATTTTTACTTGCAATAATGACTGTAGACTAAAGAAAGTAAGGGTTGACTAAAAACATTTGAGTTTAAGGACTAATTAAACGACATTGTTTGTTTTACAGTTGAGGTAGGGTTTATTGTTTGTACTTTGGTTTTGCTCTTATAATGTTTTAAAAATAGAAATGTTCTTTTAGTTTACTTTGCTTAAAATAGAATGTTATGTTTGAATGTTTTATTTAGTAGTTGCATAGCGATAAAGAAATGCAATATACGAATTTGCTTATGTTAAAAGATGAGAAATAAATGTAAAAATATAAAAATTTAATAAAATTTTATGCATTTTAAAAATAAAAAGAAATAAATCAATTGAATCAACAATTACATCCAGTTAAATAATAATTGCACGAAATATATATAAACGTCGCATTAAAGTCACGAGCATAAATAAGTATCAACGCATAATTGTGAACATTTTTTTTTCCTTTCCACTATACACATCATATGCATGTGCAAATTCCAAGCTCATAATTACATGTCTATGTAGTGCGTGTGTAAACTAAATTTCCGGTAAATAGCTACCGATCCGCGTTAATCGGTATAATATAATATCTATGCCAATGTAGGCCAACTTTGTGGTCATACAAATATAAAATGTATACGTTATCGTCTAGACTGGCAAAGCGAGCTTTGGTATTAGACGTTTCTTAAGATCAGTCGTTAACAGTTCTTTAGTTATGTAGTTCGCATGGGATATTAAGATAAAAATTTAAGGACTTGTGTTTATCCAAACTAAGCATTAAAAAGATAGATTTAATGTTTACTACCGTTTTGTGAATGAGTAACTATATATTATGATAAACCTGTGATCTACTAAATGTCCTTGTCCCAGAGGCAAAAATATAGATATGAGAAGAAAAAGAAACTGAAGAGTCTGTGGGGAGTTTGTATATCTGATATTATCTTAAATGCCAGTGGGATTACTGGATTTCTCAGTGAAAGTGGATGTTTATATTTTTTTTTCTTTTAGTGATCAGGGTGGAATGACGATAATGATGATGATGGTGATGATACTTATGTACGTAATGATTGGATTTTGGAAGATTTTTTTTTTTTTTTTGATTGTAAAAACTTGTTGTTGTAAATAAGAAAGAAATAAATTGTATGTAGAAAGTCAAAGTGGATGTTACAGTTTAAAGAGAAAAAAGAACAGTTAATCACATACAAGCATGTACAATGTCAGAGAACATTATAAAGTTATCGATTGGCATACGTATAATTATAAATGTTTATTTGTTTTTGGGTCGATGATTTTAAACAAAAAAATATGAAATTAAAACACTAGAACGTTTATACTGCATTCTTGAAAATGAAAAATATAGAGTGTATTAGATGAAATAACAGACGTAGGAACATTATATACTCTTTGGTTGAAAGCGAAATTTACGTTTTAAATATAACAAAAGTAGCAATAACACTACAAACAGTCCAATAGCTTTTTAATTTTATGGCGTATGTATAATGATACACTTATAACATACACCTATTATTTTCTCGTGAAGCGCAAGTTTTTAACGCGAGCATACATTTTTTTATTATCACGTAATGTACAACCAAGCGTATAAAAACATATTCCAATATAGGTATATAACAAGTCTAAACTAAAATCACCTAAATTAACAAACTTTAGTATCCATCGGCAATAACATTTACGACTTTCCAAACTTACAATCCCCAAAAATTTTACCATTGACCACAAAACGACAATGACTTTACCAGACTCCCTTATAACTATTCAAGCGAAAATTTTAAGAGAGACTCACAAAAATAACTACCATACTACTTATATACCTAAAACATTGTTCATTCTTATATTCAAATGTATACATACACACTATATACATTACCAAGTCAACGAGACACACACATACATATATATTTCCAAGACGTCACGCTGCAATGTGCTTGGGAATGTGCGAGAGAGACTATTTATAAAAGAGACCCAAGAAGAAAAAGAAGTGTGTGTATGTGGTAGGGAAATACACACGTCGGGGGCGCCTACTCGACTTATTAATACCTCGTCTCAATTAAGCTGCTTCCGACATGCGCCAGCTATTCCCTCCCACGTGGGGTAAAAAGAAACGAGGTTTTAGAATTTTTTTTTTTTTTGTTTTTTTTGGTGTTTTATGTACGTAGGTATGTATGTGTTTTTTTTTTTTGGTGGGGGGGGGGTTAAGTAGAATAAGGAAAGTTGTTTGTGGGTGAAATATAGGAATGAAAATAGGTAAAGAGTGTATGGTACTAAGATTATCAAGATTATTGGTATGGCTTTTGGGTTTTCTAATTATGATTTATTTATTGAGGAAAGGAGGGAATATAATATAATATAAAAGCAAGTGCTTGGAATCCGATGAGTTTTGAGAATTTCTTTGCTTGCTTCACTGTCATGAGTTTTTCTATTTTTAATTCTTTTTTTTTTTTTTCGTTGACGTGCGTAAGTTTACTGGCTTTTTGTATGTATGTATTGTGGAGTGTCGCTTTTCTGACCCGACGTTTGGAATTTCAAGTAGCGTAAGCTGAAAATTTATATATGTGTATGTAAGAGAGATTCTTTACTGCTGAAATAGCAGATATTGAAATTTTTATTTTATGTATGAAAAATTTTTGTATTGCAACTTTTAAAATAGTTTTTTTTTTTGGTAAATTTTTATTAATTTTAGTATTAACTAAAAAATTGTTGATTAATCAACAAAAAAAAATTATGCTTGTTGCCACAGTTAAAATAAAGTTCTGTCCACCACTTAAGATTCTTAAGCAACAGGTATCTACTAAAAAAAAAGAACACTATAATATATATACAGTATAAAAACGAGTTTTCCAACAGTACAGTAAAAAACCCAATACACAACACAAGATTTCAAGCTGTAAAAATGTTGAAAGCCAAAGCCACACATATACACATACACACAGTCAGTAGCTGAATCAGACACAGAGATGAAAAAAAAAGAAAAAGAAGAAGAGAGCTAAAATAAGCTTAACAGTAAAGATAAGGAAGAGGAAGAACTGATGGACATATTCGACGTATTATAATCATAGGCGTGGTCGTATACTAAAGTTTACGTGTGGGCTGTTGTCTTCTCTCGCAGAAATTGCGATAAGACTTTTTCTTCGTCATCTTGTATTATAACCAGAAATGCTTACCGATCTTATCCTTCTTGAGTCTACGTTATTTCTATGCTTGTGTATAGGTACTGCTTTGCATATATAAGCAATGTGTGACTGTCTGCAATGTGGCTTATCGTTTTTGAATGAGTTTGTGTATGTGTATGCATTTTTTTTTAACTTGAAGGTAATTGTTGGCAGGATATACGTAGGAAGAAGATTGTAAAATTGAAGATGGACTAGCATAAAAAGATTTGATTTTTTTTTCTTAGCAGAAAGAAGAAGGTATATTTCTTGTGTATTTTTAAAGTAATAACATTAAAGATTTTATCGTCTTTTTGAATTTGTTCAGTTCTTTTATGAATTTTTATAATATGGGAAGATATAAAGTGTTTTAACATTTATATACATTCTTGCGTGTATACCTTGAATCTAACATAGCTATTTTAAGTGTTTCTGATTACGAGATACCAATCTAACCCTGATAAAAAAAAAATTCCCTTACATACTTTTTCTCACCATCAGCAAATTAATCCCAACTTCACTAATAATAAAAATGACGAAATTATATACGCAAACCACAAAAATACACTTTAAATTACTCTCCGCTCGCATTGTTTCTCAGCTATTTCTTTTTTTTTCCTTTTGTCTCTCTTGAATTTCTTCTTACCTCGAAGGGATTCGTCAAGTTGTGACATGAACAAGTCAGATTCATTGCATTAGATTTATTGACTTACACTTGCGTGTGTATGTGTATGTGGGTTATTAAAATTCCTTGGACTTGGAGCAAGATAGATGTATAGAGAATGAATTTTCTGGATCAACTAAATTTTGGTGGGGTTGCATATATGTATGTATGTATGTAAGCAAGAATGAGAAAACTTGCGCTTGGTAATTTTCGAGACGATTGTTAATCGTGTTGTTACGTAAAGATACTATACTATACAGTATTACGGGAAGTAATATACGAGTATCTGAGTCGTTGTCTATCTGTGGGGTAATGTAATTGTCCTGCCTGGTATTCGTTACGCATTTCGTTATTCACGTTTGGTAAATTCAATTTTTAAGATTACTATTATTTTTACAAAGGACTGATAAAAAAAAAAAGAAAATGACAAATAAATATTGTGACTGATTTTTTCCAACTTCTATTTTCAAACTAAACTACTGCATTAAATTTTCAAAAACAAAAAAAAAAAAAGAAAAATGTATTATCCAAGTATATCGTATCTCAATTACAAAGTATGTACCACCCGGTTTCTCCAGCAGCAGCAACATTAGCAACAGCACAATCTCCGTATATAAATCGAGAGACGGCGCCTATACCATGTATAACAACATCTCCTCCTTCTTCTTTTTTCTCTCTTCTTTTTCTCTATAACCTTCCTCATCCGTATACCATATACACAATCGCGCATACACAATAATAATTCGCGCAATACATTGCGTTATGACAAGTCCAAAGAGAAGAGAGGTTGGTATTAACATTTTGGATTTACATCTTGGTGACTATATGTATATATATATATATATATATATATATATATATATATATATATATATATATAAATACGTTCCGCAGCCTCTGGCTTATTATATAGTCACTAGCTATATGGTATAATAATCGAGTAGTCTTGTATATATATATATATATGTGAGCTAAGAGCTAAGATACATTGAACTATGTTCGCGATGTGTATATATAAGCAAATGTTACGTTATGTGTAATGTATGTATAATGTTATCATGCTGAGTTTATTGTAGGATGGGTCAAGCATGCGATGAACCAGTTTATTGTACGCTAAACCGTTCTAGTAGACTTTATAATGCTTTTTCGCTTTGATAATATAATATGTGATTTAGATGTTGTTGTTTTTTTAGAAATTATTTATTGAAATGGCAAAATAATAGTCTTGAATAAATAATTTTGTTTTTTATAAAGAAAAGTTCAATATATTATTAAGGGTATTTTAGAATGTTAAATAATAACGACAAGTGTTATTTTTAATATTTTATGAAAAGAGAACTTGCTATATATTTAAAATTGTATAACCATGCCTTTTTGATATTTTATTGAACATATTTCGGGTTGTGAAGTCTCGTGCAATGACTCAATTGACAAATATCAGGAATCGAACCCACGACTTGTGAATTCTGAAACTAACGCTTTATCGATTGAGTCATTCTAAAACTCTATCTTATTTGATTTGTATCAATCAATTATTATACACTAACGTATATTTGTAAATATAATTTAATATTTTATAATTATAACTTACGATAACAGCAAAAATTCTCTGTCTGGTAATATTATGAAGGCAACTTACCTGTAAACAAAAAAAGGCAAAAATTAATTTAAAAAATTAAGGTCAAATTTCATCATATAAATTAATAAATAATCATTAAAAAATTATGTAATAAATAATTAAGACAATGACAAAACAATTTTTCTTAACAATCAACTTATTTATCTCCCCCATTAATAATTATCATCCATCCTAACACCTACGCGACACCTATGCTCATCAATGCATCTTTTCAAACACCAGAAACAATAATCGCACGCAACGTTTCACCTTCTAAAGAAAGTCAATCTCATAGACACTTGCCTAATGTATATATAGACATCTTACATACATATGTATGCAAAGACACGTCGATTTCTCGGTATAAAGAATATGTATATTGTTTATTATAGGCGTTGGACAACACATAACTACCCACTTAATTGTACATCCTCGATGAAAATTTGCTAATAGTACATTATATATACATAAAGGTATAATGTGTAATTTCTTGTGATTTTTGATTCGTAGAAAAAAATCTTTAGTTCTATTATGTTAATGATGAATAGTAGAATAAAAGATTACGTGTCTTATGAAACATGAAATTTTTTTTTTTCAGATAGTTTAACTCCTTTAAATCTCGCTCATAATATATCAATTATCGAACACCAACTCTTACAATTTATGAGTTTGTTTCTTTTTTTAAAAAAAAAAAAAAACTTTCAATAACAATCCCAGTATTTTCATCTCGAAAATCTAATAATAATTTTTTTCTTTATCTTTATTACATATCTCATGTTAGAACAAACAAAGCTCGTTTAAGATAAACCCCATCATTTTAAAATTTGCATTTATACAAACATCAATGTAATATAAAACCATCAATCAGGCAAAAAAAAAACAATAAGGCTTAGTAATAGTAATAAGTAACAAACATAAAGAAGGCGCGGTCATCTCAATCTGGTCTCAAGTATATATTATTATTATTGAAGCAAGTATAGTTATATACTTGAGAAACAAAACACAATATATCCTGTGTAAAATTTATATACCTGGCGCCTCACTTACACTTACTATCAACAGATGAGTGTATATGATATTACTATAAAGGTAGATTGGATGCTGCTATTGCTGTTGCTGCTACAATCAATGTGGAGGTGGATATATTCTAGTAAAGGGGAACCTTGTAAGGTCGTAAAAATTGCTATAGAGTTGAGAAGGACGTTTTGCAACATCTCGTGCCAATTACTGAAGGATTAGAAGCTCATAAAGCAATGGACTCCCCACTCTACTACTTTTATTTTTATTTTTTTTTACTTCTTTTATTCTCGCTTAATTGTGACGCGAGCATGACTTTTTTTGGTCGTTAATAGCATTTTTTTTTTTTTTTATTTAATGGGAACGTGTGGTTGGGATAAGAGAAGCGATAATTCGCGATCGACGGATAATTGCTTTTCTCTTTTTTTTTTTTTTTTGAGATCACGTGTGCAAGCAAGTGTGGTTGTTGCGAAAGTTTAAAAGATCGGTTGCGAGTTAATCATCGGTCGATGGGTGTAATTGGGTGGCAAGATGTTGCGTTGATTTAAAATTGGAATATATGGTTATATTGTTGTGTTGAAGTATATTTACTGTATTGCAAAGGTGTTGATTTTGTAGTATGAATTTTTTTTTATATTTGAATAAAAATTGATTTTTGATAATTATAAATAAACTTTGATTATTGGATTAAATTTATTTTATTGAATTTCTGTTAATCTAATAGTGATTTTTTTTTTTTGGTTTACAAAAGAATTTACATTATACTTTTACGATACGAGAATCAAACTTCAATGTGATCAGCAAATTTTTTAAATCCGACACTTGACTTTATTAATGATGACACATTGAAAAGTAGCTTAGTTAAAGAAGAAGAAAAAAAATGTATCCAAAGCTCTTTTCGTTTCAATGAGCTTATAAGTCAATTATAAAATTAAAAAGCTTCATTTTAAGCATGTTACGTCGTCGGCTTCAATTTAATTTTGTCATTATATACTCGATTAAAATAAATTTAGGTTCTTGGAAATTTGTTTTCAAACGATTATATAGCCCAAGAAAAAATTTCGAGGAAGTCTTTATCGAAAAATCACACATAAAAATACATTTTATGTGACTTACATGTTCGATCGATTAAATTAATGATGACAATCTAATTCCAATTTTCTTAATAAAACAACAAATTTTTTTTTACTAATATTAAACTTTAGCGGTATAAAAAAAAGTATAATGTTTAGATAATAACATTTAATTACATATTTAAGGAAATTCCTTCCTTGATGCTTGTTAGGTAAGTTATGCATGAATAATACATAATAAAGATAAACAAAGCTCTTAAAAAATTTTCAAAATGTATGCTAATGAAGCCATAAACACAATTTATTATGTTTAATTTGTATCTTCTTAATTTAAAAAAGAAAACATTCTTCTGGAAACGCAAATAAAAAAAATTATTATCTCTAATCTCCAAAGGCACTCGACAGCTTCTTCTTTATTTTGCATAATCGTTTGAAAAAAAAGACTAAACCAAAAAAAAAATATTCAACCAAAAGAAAAGTATATTAAAGAAGTACATAGTCAGCTTCTTATTATCATCGAAGCATTAAACAAAGCCTCAAATTTCTACGTCACAATCACATACATTTCAAAAGTTTGTGTGTAGCAAGTTTTTATATTAGCGTCGCGCAAAATTTCTTCTCGATCACTGCCTCCGGACTCGTTCGCTGCCGATCGGTAAATGCGATTTGCTCCCGAGATTGAAGTTGGTGATTGTGTAGAGAAAGAAACGATTTCGTAGGCTGTGTATATGTAATTTTTTTTACGACCTGTTCGCGCTGATTGTTTATCTGATAAAATTTGTTTTAGGATTTGATAAAATTATTTAATGTTTAGGTGTTTTTATTTAAAATTGTTTGTAATTTTAGTTTATATTTGGTTACTTTTTAATGTCTGATAATAATTATTTATATTTAAATACTGTTTTAAAAGCACTTTTAAATTTATATTATTTTTTAAAATTATAACTATTATTTGATAAAAAACATTTAATCGTAAAAAATTTTACTACTGGTACTTGTAAATCTATCATATCTATTTTTAAAAAACTTTACCAACAAACAATTCGCGAAATATCACATACCTTACAATAACTTTGAAATCGAAAGTTTCTTATTTCACTTATCCACCAATTGCTCCACATAATAAAATCTTTCAGAAAAAAAAAAAAAAAAAAAAAAATTAACATCAGCATCATTTCGATTCGAAGAAAAGATAAGTAATTTTAACGAGAAATATATAGCCACGATGGATAAAATAAAAAAAAAAATCCAAAAGATCTTCTTATCCAAAGTAAAGTTGCGTCAGTTAGAGAAATAATATGCGTCGGAGGATTGGCGTATATACATAGTGATGATGTTGCATTATCGTTTTTAACTCTTCCCTGTTTCGTATAGCAGCAATATAGCAGCAGCACTAGCTCGTATAGCCAAGTACATCGTCAAGTTCGTCTTGATCGAAAGTGAAAATACGATTCGACTATAACACGATGCATTTGTGGTGGTGGTTGTGGATTTTCATTTCGTCGTTTACGTTCGCAACACTTGCAATGATTTTGCTCGTCTTCGAAAATCGAGATATGTACATATTATATATGCGAAAGAAACATTATTATATCAACGTGGAAATAATTTAACGACTAAGAGATTGCGATTTTAAAAGTAACCTGTGTATGTATGTATGTATGTATGTATGTACTAACAAAATGACGATTTCAAAACGAGAAAAAGAGAGGGTTATTTCTATAAGCAATTTACGATTTAACGCATTTAAATATGTACATATAATATTGATTTTGCAATATTTTATAAATTGTTAAATATATATTTTGTTTTGGAATGTTAATTAAGAATAATTTTTTTTTTTAAATATTTAATTAATTTTCATATAACAAATTCTTTTCGCATATATGTATTTTGTAACGACTTTTGTACATACCATTTGATTTTTACTAATATTATTGCACACAGTTGTACATATACATAAATAAATATCGTTCCATCTTTACAATAAAAAAAAAAATCAGTTGAATATATGAATGGATACCACACATGACGTCACATATTGCAAGTCAATATCAAATGAAATTCATCGGGATCAAAAAAAAAAAAGAAAAAACGAAGCTGATTATTCGTCCTTAGTCCACAGGAATATATTCATGAAAGAAGAAAGCGTGACGCAACTATGAAAGTCTATATATACAAGTGAATATGTGTTTATATGTATGTATAGGGGAAGCCTTAACAGAAGAGTTTGATTCTAAAGCAAGACTCAAGAATATTGACGATGGAAAATCATGATTGTGACTCTGATGGATTCCACTCGTTTCTTTTTTTTGCTACATACCACTGTAGAAAATCGTATATACGTATTTCAGTAGATACACGTGGATGTATAGCTATAGTAGATAGACATAAAAGGGTTCCTCATCACAACTACTATGCGTTTATATTTAACCTAGGTATACCAAAATGTTTTTACGCAATCAATTTTATTTTTTTTATATTTTTTATTAAATAAACGATTTATCAAATTTTATAATAACTTTATCGAAAGTCATTGTCCCTCATCATCATCATCATATATAATCGTTTTCATCGTAAATACGCAAAAAAAAATTTTGAGTACGCAAGAACGTAAACAACCGAAAGCAGCCAAGCCAAAACTTTCACACGTGGAATGTCGCTGAGTTACATAAGGTATATTTTTACAAAAAATATGTACTCTTAGTCTTGATAATTTTGCATCCGTCGTGTTTAATTAAAAAATTTTGTACATCGGATGTTAATGTACACTGGAGATTTTGTCGTCGTTTTAACTGTGTGTAAGTTAAAGATGCGTATAATATAATATTGGTGAAAATATCAAACGGTTATATATGCTGTCATAATATTTAGTCTCTTGTTATTTCGATGGATCTGTTCAACTGTATATTTAGTAAAGCGGGAAAAACCGATATTGGTAAAAGGCGGAATATATTTCTTGATCATAGTATGATGGAATTTTGCTTTGATATTTTTGATGATATGTGTGTGAGATGACAAGTTTTTTTTCTTTTTCTTTTTTGTCTTTCTTTACTTAATTGAGATGATATGATGGAAATAGATTTGTTGAGTGAAACAGGTTTTATTTTTTGTTCATTGATTAACTGTTTGAAAAAGGGAATTGATCTAATTTTTTTTTATCTGGGACAAATCTTTAATGATATATGGAAACTTAAGTATAAAAATAAAAAAAATGTGCAATTAAAAATTTTAATACTCACACTTTTTTCTAGTTTATAACTTTGATATTAATTCATATAAAAAAAACACACTTTTGCATAAAGAAAATAAAATATATTCTATGCTCCTTCAAATATATCCATAGCTCGTATACATAAAAATAATAGAAATTAATTTCCCCCTTACAAACCAATCAAGCACAACCCAACCAATTTTTCTCATCTCTCAAAAGTTCCACGCCTATTCATTCATACAACCAACATCATCGATATATACCGTCACCCACGCCCGTTACATCACATCCTATACACACACACACATACATAAGATGAGAATTTCCATTTAAAGCGCAGGATATAAGTATAATCTAATGTAAAAGCGTAACAAGTTATGCGCTTGAGATTCTACACTCCTTTTTTTTTTCTTTTTTTTATCGATAATAAGCACATATACCTATATGCATATAGGTAAATTCACGCCGTACTTATATACATTTCTCAAGGAAGCGTGCTCTAGTGTAATTAAGCTATGCGCCACGCTACACACGGATGCTGCGCGTATATATACCAGAGACACGCTATGTATCTCTTTTTCTTTCTTTTTTTTTCTCGCGAGCTGGTCGGTCCGATAAGCACGCGCGAGATTTTTGAATTTTTAAGCTGGACTGCATAGAAAGACACTTTCACACATACACACACACGCAAGAGATAAAGAGAGAGAGAGAGAGAGAGAGAGAGAGAGAGAGAGAGAGAGAGAGAGAGAGAGAGTCTGTATAGGTATATGGCGCTTGGATTCTCCCGTTTATGGTAATTAATTAGATGTCTAGGAATATTTATTGCTTGAATTAAAGCCTTGGAGGCTAATGACCTCCTGGTCTTTTTCCGCCTTCCGAAGGATTTGGATTTTTTTTTTTTATACCGGTGAGTGAATTAGAGGTGTATAGATGGTATAAGGTATTGCTTTGCGGGGGCCGATCGTGACTTCCTGAATTATCCGATAAGAATATTTTTAAATAAAAATTTTGGTATTTTTTTGCGTTTTTTGTTGAATGAAACATTGATAAGTTTTTAATAATTATTTATTTCAGGAGATAATCAATGTATTAGTTTGAAATTTTTAATTAAAAAAAAAAAAATAGTTCATAATTAAAAAAAAAAAAAATAAACAAAAATTTATAAATTTGTTATTTGATAAATAAAATAAAATTTTTAATTATTTTGTAGAAAATTAATCGAGAATACTACGTACGTACAAATTTTATTTCATATGAATCTTTTTGACATTTTATTAAATGTATTTCGACTATAGTCAGACGCTCGTGTGATTGCTAAGTTAACAGACACCGGGAATCGAACCCACAACTTATGAATTTCTGAAACCGACACTCAGCTCACTAAGCTGTTACAAGCTTCCTACGATATTAAGTTAATATTTTATATTTAAGAATAAAGTTTAGACGTCAATATGATAATAAGTATCTTTTATACATCAAACATGATTAATACTTAATCTTTTAGCCACAATATTTGTGAATATACACACTCCTCTGCTTTAAAATAAAATAAAAAATTAAAATTATGTTGACCTCAAAACCAATTTTTTAAATAAATATCTCACAAGAAAAAAAGAGATCTCAAAAGCTCAACAAACCCGAAAAGGCCGGGCTGGCAAGGAAGCAAGGCCGTTTCGTCTCTTTCTTTAGCGAAATTCGTCTCGGCCTTTTTTTCGCGCGGCCGCACCTTTATATACATCGCTTTGCTCTTACGTCATTATATGAGCAGTGAAGGATATATGTATACATAGGGGATTTGGTGTTGTTCTTTGCTCGGTCTTTGCAAGAGTCGTTACGTCAAGTTGCTACCGCTACACGTCAGGTATATAGAGAAAGGGAGAGAAAGTCCGGAGGCTGTATGGGGAAAAAAGACGTTTGAGATGCTTGACGCGTGTCTTTATGTATGTGGGTACTTTTGATTTTTTTTTTGTTTTTATTGTGGATGGGAAAGATTTCTTTTTGTGAGGGTATAGATTGTTTTATATTGGTAAGGGTGTGTAAAGATAGTTTTTAAAATTTTTTTATTTTTTAGGTTTATTGTTTTTGGATGATGTTTAAATGTATACATATTTTTTTTTATGATTGTCGTGATTTTCATTAATTTTAGTTGACAGATTTGATTAAAATCTTAAGGAAATTTTTAAATATATCTTACCATCTTAGCAACTATGTGTTGTGTAATATGCGACGGGAATATTCAAGTCAAGGCTGGATAAATTTTTTTGATTAAATTTTTTAAAATAATATTTTTTTCATAAAATTTATTATACGCAAAAAAAAAAATTTTTTATGCAATACAATTTTTAGAATACAACTATAAGGTGTCAGGTAATGTATACGGAAATATGAATTTTAATTAAAATACTTCATTATTTTCGTAAATCAATCATTTTTTTTTTTTTTTTTGTCAAGTAATAAATTTAAAAAGTTATTTAAAAAGTATTGACACTTCCGTAAAATAATAATAAAAAAAAATCACTGTAGAATGCAAAGAATGCTACGTCTTATATAAACAAAAATTTAATTTAAAATGTTAATTAAAACAAATTTTAATCAACGATGTAAGACTTCAACCAAACAAAATAAAAAGAGAAAAAAATTAAAAAAAAAAAATTATTTTCACTATCTTAAAACAAGTTATAATATAATTTATTTCCCGTGAACATGTCAAGCATCAGATAATAATAATATATTTAAACTCTTTTTCCTACTGACATCATAGTTTTAAAATACTTTCCGTTTCTCAGCCACACTAGCCTTACAAATATATATATTTTTACTCTTCTATTTTACCAAGAAACCCACATTTTCACTCCTCAAAATAAATCATTTAAAAAAAAAAAATCTCATCACAGCAGGTCACAATAAAATAAGTCTATTCCTTATAAGACTAAAATTAGTTAACAAGACATAATTACGTAACCGACAAATAATCTCTTCCCCCCAAAAAAATTCAACAAAGGAACAATATCTCATACACACATACATATACTAACTCAAGTAAACCAAATAGTTGAGAAGGTCGCAATTAAAACAGCGAAAGTGTACGCATACCCAAGTTATACATATAAATCAGGGGGCGCATAATATGCAATATATACAACATTTTTTTTTTGCGACCTGCCGAACTATGCTATTGTATATTGTGTGTGAGTCTTCGTGCTAAACCGACGACAGCTCGATTCATCGTCTTTGTGTGTGTATATTTATATATATGCTCGTCTCGCGTGGGAAGATTAACTTGGTATATACGATGTATACAATGAAAGAAAGAGAGAGAGAGAGAGAAAAAGAAAAATTGTGAGATCTCGATTACGTCGAGACAAACGTGAGTATAGTACGCGAGAACTTGTGAGTTTGGATTAATGAAGATTCGCTCGAATGGCGTTATTAGATAAAACTGTTTGTCGCTTTTATAGGATTAACAGTATATTTTCACAAGCTTTGTAATCGGGATATTTATGATTTTTGATAGATTGAGGATAAATAATTTTTTTTTTTAAGAGGAAAGAATTGATTATTATGGATAGTGAAAAAAAATTTGTTTTTTTATAATTATTTTTATTTTGATTATTGAAAAAAAAATAGGTTACGTGATATTTTATTATGGTGCGTATGTAATAAATAGCGTTACTGACAATGTTATAATTACTTCCGCGAACAATATTATTTTAAAATAAAGAGATTTATTATTAAAATTAATTTTTATATTATTAACCTTAACCCAAAGTCTATTATAGAACTTATAATTAATTATAAAATTTTATTACAAATCTGTATAATTACACCCGAGTAAACCGCATGTTAAATAATTTTATTATTTTTAATTACTAATTAAACTTTTTATACGTATAGATATATACCACACGCCTAGCATATATATATAATTAAAGCTCGTAAACCCCAAAAAAACAATTTCAACAGCTGTGCGTGCTGTTGTTGATTCATTTTTATAATACAACACTTCTTCTTTTATTTTTTATGTTCAAGAGTTCCTACTTTCACGTGAAAATGTGTATGGTACAGAATATATAAAAAGTAGTTAGTCAAGCGATTAGAAGCGACTCTTTATACTCATACGATTTTCTTTCTTTCTTTTTTTTTTTTCAAACGATATAAATAGTACTTATAATAATTCACATATTTATTTTCGTCTTCTAGTCACCTTAAATACACACTTGCATTTGACTATAAACGTTTACGCATACCCCTTTGTAAAATAAATAATAAAAAATTAAAAAACATTATTTGCATTATATACCACATGTAACATACTAAAAGGCGTTCTATACCTATATATCATAAAATAATTTACGCGCGCGCACATAAATAAACCACCATCATTCATCCAGCTGCTGTATAAGATTAATCAAGCCCCACAGTATATAAAAATCAATGGATAGAAAAAGCCGGTCACATACACACACACACACACACACACACACACACACACACACACACACAGAGTAAGATCTATACGCGCTTTAATTGGAATATATACCTGTAAGTGTACGAAAAGCGGCATTCAGGTCATTACATACAGACGCTTGATACCTTACAGGTGCTTTTATATATAAGCTTAAAGCTAAAAGGAAGCCTCGATCTGCTCTATACCTATATATACGTATGACGAGAGAACCACAATATAATGTTTGCGCCCGTGAAATTGTGTCGAGATTTGCATAAGTAACATTTAGTCGTAGATGTAAGTATGTGTGTGTGTATGTATGTGTCTGAGTCTTGTGTAGTCTGGTATTTAAAATCAAGCTCCACCTTTCTCGGAGATCTAAGGTGTAGGTATTATAAGTGTGTATAGATTATAGGTCAAGTCTGATGCTTAGGAAACGATATCGCTTTATTATATTTGCGAAAGATGGATAATTAATAGGATTAATTGGACGATTATCCTTGAAAAAGTGGACTTTATTTTTTTTTAGATATTTGAGAAAATTTGTTAGATATTAAAGATAAGCTATATAAAAACGGTAGCAATTTATATTTTCTGATTAATAAAAATATACGTTTAGGAACTGTTAAAGCATAAAATTATAAAATAAAATTTCACGTATTTTCTTTTTTTAATATTTTATCAATATATATTAAATGATTATTAAAATACAATTCTTTTTTTTTAATTTATTTGCAACAGTATTGCAAGTGTAGTAGATAATGCATATCAATGAATCGTGCAAAAATTACGCAATTACTATATAAAAGAGCTTTACTCTTTTACGCACACACACTTAAATTTTTTAATTTCTTTTCATACCTATAATACGATACTAGGATTTTCTTCCTCACAGTATTATATAGTTATATCAAAGAGTTAACATCTCAAGCGTTCCAATCGCGCCAAGTCTTTTACCCTCTACCTCTCCTTCCTTTCCCTCCTATTCGCGAAAACGAAAGTGTCGGTCTTTCACGCGCAAGTGTGTATATATAATACGTACTTCCAATATAAACCCCGCAGCAGCAGCAGCAACAGCCTCTTGGCGTGCGAGATAACAAAAAAAAAAGTGGTCTATGTAGTTGTAGTTGCAGTGGTAGAGGAAAGTAAAGGCTATGGCTGGAGCTATTAAAATTCCGCAAGCTGGACGACTATACGAGTATACCGATATTATGCAGGAGATATTTAGCATAAATTTTGATCTTGGTATGGGTGAGTGTTAGTGTGTATGTGAAAGTGTTTGGGGAATTTCATATGATGTTTTAGAGGTGATGAGGATGGGTCATTGGCAGGTGGTTTATAATGACCGCTGTATCTAGATTGCAGTATTTAGCTTTGAGCGATTTTGATTTTTTGGTATTTAGGTGTGTAGACCCTGCTGTGTGTTAATAATAATAATAATAATGATAAATATTGTGATGAATTGATATTATGGATTTTTTATCAAGTAAGATGTAAATTTTTGTATAGATAAAAAAAATATAAAACTGTTTTTATTACGAATTTTTAGACTGTTTTAAATAACTTTTGGTTAATTAGAAATGAACGATAATTTTTTAGGAAAAATAAAAAAATGAAAATGTATAAATTTGTGATATATATTTTTTTGATAAAATACAAATTTTTATTATTTTGTAGAAAAAAAAAATGAAATATAAGATTACAACAACACTAGTTTTATTTTATAAGAAACCTTTTTTGACATTGTATTAAATGCATTTCGGCTAATCAGGGCGCACGTGTGTAATAACTCAGTTAAGAGACGCCGGGAATCGAACCCACAACTTGTGGATTCCGAAACTGACACTCTGATCACTAAGCTATTGCAAGCTTCCTGTGATACGAAATTAATGCTTCATATTTAAGAGTAAAGTTTAGACGTCAATATTATAATAAGCATCTATTATAGATCGATCATCATTAAAACTTAATCTTTTAGCCACAATATTGTTTAATATTCACACTTCTCTATGCTTTAAAAATAAAATAAAAATTCTTTTTGACTAACTAGATAATTGAATTTTATAACAAATAAAATTTTATATACTTTATTTTATATGTTTATGATAGAATTTAAAAAGGATAAGTTCCATTTTAAATTTTATAAAATACAATATTAGTTAGATAAAAAATTAAAGCAATAAAATAATATCTTACAATTAAAAAACTATCCAATTAATAAAATTGCAACTATAAAAAAAATTTCATATTTTATGTAAGAACCAATGTGAACCAGAATAAAATAATCATTACATTCAAAACACACATACATCCCCATCATTCCTTTTAAAAACTAGAAAGTTACAACCATTTTTTAACAAAGATCCAATGTACCATTTAAAATCATTTAATTCAATTTAAAAGTTACGTCTCTCTACACAGATATACAGTTATAATATTAATTCCAAAACATCGCTATTACATCTATCTACCTACCAAGTACTTTTCATCTATACTCTAAATTTTCTCAAAAGTCACATTTACATTTACACACATTAACAAACATTAATCTGACGAAGCTCAATCCCCATTTAAAGAGAGGCGCGGTATGTACAAGCGAGAAATCTTTTTTTAATTCGCATTACGAAATTTGAGTCTTCGGCGAAGTACACACTGTATGCTGTAAGTGTAGACACACTTGGCTACCAGAGTAGGAAAGAAAGAGAGAAGTTAATTTTCGCGCGATTGAAATGCAATGCTCGCAATACTATTGTCCTCGTTACCCTTAGTTGGAATTATTGTGTTTTGTGGTTTGATGTTATGATGAAATGGTTTACTATATGTTATATGATGATATTTTATTTTAAATTTTGTGACGTTAAGTGGTTTATTAAACTTATGAGATTAAGTGTTTACTTTTAATTATTTTAATTAAAATGAATGTTTAATTTATTATGTTAAGATTTTATGAGTTGGACTAATATTACGTTTTTTAATGTAATTCATAATTTGGATGTTTAGGCAATGAGTTAAAAATAAATATTACTAGCTTTCAAAATTCGCAAGCTCATTTTTGAAAGATGCCTTATAAAAATAACTCATATTTTACTGTATATATTAAAAATAATAAATTTTCAAGTTTCAAAAAGTTATTGTATATTGACAATTCATAATAAAAAAATAATTTATCATCGATTTGTGTGGTAAATCCTAATTAAACTAATTAATAAAAAAAAATATCATCACTCACGAATCTCATCAATCATAATAAAATTCAATTTAACCTACATTTAACAAAAACAGTTCTGTAAATATGTTCTATAAAGCAAAGTGCAAAAATGAAAATATTTTATTTTTAGCAATCAATTTGCCAGGTCAGATTTTAAATGGAGTAGAGAGTGAAAGCACTTGTCATCGCGTCGCGTCATACATAGTAAGATCAAAACGTCTCAATCAAGCATTTTTTACCTAGCCCCAAAAAATAAATAAAAAAAAAACATCAGTCCTACAATCCACAGCCAAAGAATAACACACAATCCAATCAACCAACAAGTAAAAGTATATACCTACATACGTGCACTTTCACTACCCATACTCACCCAAAAAAAAAATCCAATTCAAGATATATGTATCCGATTAACGGTTATACCAAATCGGACAACTTCTCATGATGTACGACTCAAAAGAATATCTTTCTGCTCTGCCAAAACTTGCGAATGTAACTTTCCGAACTACTCAACGCCTCTTTCTCTTTCTTTCTCTCTCACAAGCACCAATAGTTATCGATATTTTAAATCGAAAAAGAAGAAGGTGAGTAACGCCCTCACTACTATATACGTTATGTTACAAGGGAAGGTAAGCCAAAAAGCGATAAGATTTTAGGTGTATTACTAGAGTCTATATCTATTTCTGAGATTTTACGGTGTGTTGAATGAGAAAAAAAAAGATAACTGTAAGGTATATATATAGTTTCGTACTGCGTTTACTGCTTATTGTTGCGCACTCGCGTTTTTGATGTTTATTGCTTCCAACTTGTTTCTTTCTTTTTTATTTTTTTTTGTTTTTTTATGAAAATTTAAAATACAGTTTTACATTTTTTTTATTTAAAATTAGTTTTTTCTTTTTTAGCAAGTTTTATTTTCAGGGAGTGTATATGGAATATTATATTAGTATTACGAGTATTATACCGTATAAACCTGTCATTCAACATTATTACGTAAAAAGAAAACTGTAACGTCGTTAGGCTAAATGATGCTCGTTTCTTTAATAAAAATTTTTTTTTTTCTTTTTATATCTTTCCTTCTATTTTGACATAATATGGCATAAGTGATTACCAAATATCATTCACAAACCATACATACACACACATATCACAACTTTCACTATATATATACACCTATATAATACATACACACATACATGTGACTAAATTACATTATCCCTATGTATATCCATATAACCATAACATAGTAAGCCTAAGCCACCAATATATAATTATAAACACAAACAAAGTTTCGAAACGCTCGATTTAGCAGTGCACGAGAGCTGCTCGAAATATCGTTATTTTTTTTTTTAAGTCATGGCTTTATAATATACATATAAGCAAGCGCAATAGAGGAAAGAAAAAAAAATGATTTGAAATAAACGAGATTTAAAATATACCATGCAACCGCATGATATTGTGTGTGTACGTACGTGTATTATGTAGATGAAAGGCCGGATATATAGGAAAGTTTGAATTGCGTAAGAAGAAATGTGGTATAAAGCTATATAGTCTCTTGCTAGTTTGGTTCGTCAAGCGATTCGTCACATTACATACACATAGACAGGCGTGTTGTTTAAATTAATCTGTATAGTGAGATATTTGATATTTCAGATGAGACAAAAAAAATTAAGTTAATGTGTATTGTAGGTGCCATGACTTAATTCGATCATTTTTATTTGATTATATTTTTTAACATTGATTTAAATGTTTTTATTAGGTGTATAAATCTCTATTTAAGATTAATTTATTCAATAATGAAATTTCGATGATTGATTTGTTTTTTTTTTTTTTATATATATATCGTGATACTCATTTGATGTAATTATTTAAATTAATATGTCATTTTGTAAGTATATATTACATGCAATCGTGTGATTTAAATTATCCAATAAATTAATAATTTGAAAGAGTTTAACTATTATTGATGTTGATTACAAGGTAAACTTTTATCTCGAAGCATTGATTAATTAAACGCTTATTTTAAATTTTTAAAACGCAACTTTATATCAATATTCAAAGGACAAAATTTTCTTTATTATCAAATACGTCATCCTTTAGGTTTTAATCATATCTATAATATACTTGAATCATTGCCCAATAATATTATTAATTCTCAAGGTGATTCAAATTGATATATATACAACTACGATAGAATCTAATCTTTTAATCTGTATTATGAATTGAAGGTATGTCAATAAACGTGTGTATAGCTATATATGCACTTCGTAAGGTGCTTCTTAGAGTTATAACAAAAGAATAGATATGTTTGGAGAAAAAGAAAAGAAGGAGAAACGTTTCTTTATAAAGATCGATATAATATATAATTTTATCTAGTATCGATTTCACTTCCCTTTGTATAAGATATTAACTTAATAACAAATATTTATTTATATATTTTTTTATGTTAAAAATTTCGTAATAATCAATTATTACACCTTACTTTATCTTACAAAATCAATCAATAAAAATCTATAAAAAAAATACAAAAATTTTCTTCTACTAAATTCAAATCTGCCTCTATACCTATATACCTTTATGATCATCAAAATATCTTTCGATCGAATCAGCAACACGTATATATACATGTACATAGAAAAAAAAAAATATCGCCTCTTTTCAATCAGGCCAATTTAGTACCGTTCGAAAAAAAAGAAGAAAAAAAAGAAGCAACAGCAGAAGCACAAGGAAGAAGAAGAAGAAGAAGAAGAAGAAGAAGATGAAAATACCAAACTCTCTCTTTCTCTCTCTCTCTCTCTCTTCTTGCTAAAGCCAGTGCAAAACAACATTTTTTTCCCAGCCCTATAACGCGATCTTATACACACAGCCAATCTTTCTCTTTCTCTCTCTTTTGCGCGCAATTTTGGCGCGAACGATCAGTGCACTACCTCTCCAAGAAGAAGACGAAAAAGAAGAAGACGCTTCTTTCTCTCTCTTGCATCGTACAAAACAGCCCGAGGGGTAGTTGCAGTCAGTTCCTTAATTTTCAAGGGATGAGGAGGAGGAGGAGAAGAACTTAACTGAACGTCGTCGCCAACTTCTCTCTCGTATATGTTATGGTGCTTGGTTATATACTTATCGGTGGTAGAAGGTAAGAAGGAGGTGGGGATATAGAGTGTATATATATGATTATGGGTGATCTTTTTCTCTTTCGCACGCTTTTTAACATTGAGCTGCTGCTGCTGCTGCTGCAAAGCGGGCGAGAGCGGTAATTTTCACGTGCTTCGAAGATGAAGATTCTTTTTTTTTTCTTTTTTTTCTTATACTGAACACATATACACACTTAAATATATACATACACGCACTATTTAGGGATATATAGGTATATATACCTTTGTTTTCTCGTATTTTGTTTTATTATAACTGATGGGCTCGCGATGGTTGATTGTAAGTGTAGATCTCCAAAACATGACAAGAATACTTGTAAGTTGAAATTCTTAAAAAAACAAAAAAAGGGAAAAGAACAAAGAAAAAAAAAAGAAATAAAATAAAACGAACGCGTATTCGCGAAAAGACATCTAGAGTCTTTGAGGTCCGAGAATACAACTGTCGTCAGCTTAGTATAGTCGTTACCGTTTCTTACACTATATACCTGGCTCTCTTTTCCTCTCTCTCTCTCTTTCTCTCTTTCTTTACAGTATATGACTTATCGCGACGTGCAGTATTAAACGTGAAGCAAAAGATATATATATATATACACACTTCTCTCTCTTTTTCTGATTTACTGACTACCAAAATTTTGTCAGATTTTTTAACGATCATTCTACTTCTCTCTTTCTTCTTTTTTTTTAGTCAGATAAATGTTGGTTTTATGAACCACACACTGTTATAGCAGTAGTATTTAGGTATATATGTATATATCTGAGCTTTAACGATTACATACGCTCCTCCTACAATGAAAGAACGAACGTGACTATCTCGTTATATATACTCGACAAATTACCAAATTTAAGGATTTCACATAATTTTTTTTTTTTTTTTTTACATTGTATATATAGTTAAATGCTGTTGTCTTGTGTACTTCTTTTCTTAGATGCATAATTATATGTTCACCAACTTTGAGAAATTGTTTATGTTAAGAAGATTTCAGTTTGATTGTTAAATTTGATTGACAGGTTGATGTTTGAGTATTTAAAATTAATTATTGTATATACTTAAAAATAATTGTAGATCTATGACAAGTTTGTTCTTATAATCAAATAAGAGTACATATTACAAAATATATAATATAAGTGCGTTACATATATTGAGTCCGTTGATTTACAGAAGTTGAAAGAGAGAGAAAGAAAAAAAAGGTCGATGTACGATGTTGTATGTTACTGTTGCGAGAATTACTTCTTCTATGCAACCAACTACACAAGTCAAGTGGAAAATAGAAAGAGATGGAGAAAGTTCATTTGAACTTTAGCAATCGATATTATATGTCGGTATTTTTTTTTTGTTATGCTTTATTATTGGGTTATGTTTAAGCTTAGTAAGCTTAAATTGTTGAAAATTTTTTTGGAAGTTTATTTACAAAATTTGTATTGATTAGATCTTTAAAATCTTGGAATTTTGATAAATAATGATGTGTATGATTGTTGATTAAGATTAGACTGTTTTGTTATGCGTATATGTTGGGTTTGTATAATACGTGATCGGTAAACCATAACCTCAAAAAAAATTGGTTGAATTAAAAACTTGTATGTTTATACTTGAACATGATAAATAACATAGTGGGTGTGCATTACTTACAACATAAACAAAAGAAAAAAATCTGTCAAGCTTACAGATTACAGTATATAACCATAACTGAGCCATACATGTATGAATGTATGATTAAACGACCATACAAAGATTGAAAAGCGCGCAGTGGTGATGGTGGGGGGTAGGTAGAGGATATTATACGGTCAATTCATGCGTGTGTCGTTCGATTAAGAAAGACAATACTCTCTACAAGAGTCTTTCAAGCGATTCAGCAAATAAGACGAGAGATACACACATATATGTATGTATATAGGGGAGACCGGGGCATGATTAAAAGTTTTTTTCTTTCCTCTGTAACTTTTTTAATATTTAATATTTTTATTCCGGACAAAAAAGGCTTTGAA
>JAPYZE010001179.1:0-40500 GCA_030522805.1 Leptomastidea abnormis | reverse complement strand
ATATATATAAAACCAATTATTTCTCGATTCACTGACTACGAGATTGAACATATATTCGTTTCCAAGTGCTTACCTCACTCGATTTTTCATTCGTTTTTTAAGCTTCTTATATTTATAACTACCTCTGCATAAAAAATAAATAACGTTGGTTTTCGCCAACAATATTTTGTTCTTTCTAAAAACATCTCGTATTTTTTTATTATATCTATATGCTTTGTTATTATAAATCACGCAGTTTTTAAATTTGCTTAAAATATATTTATATTTCACTGTATATTAATATATATTCAGTTCATTATATCCTTCCATTCATTATATCCTGTCCATCCATATCCTGACGATGACGATGGTTAATAATCTCGTCCAAGATAACGGATAATTTTACGTTATAACGGTGGTATACTAGGCTTATTATTATTATGACTTTACGACTGTTACTGACTTGACTGTCACTGAGATATTATATATCGTTGAATTTTTAGATACATATTCTATGTGTTGCATATGTAAAGGATATATATTTTTTTTTAATTTTTGATCGCTTGATGTAAAGTAATATAAAGTTGCTAGGCACAAGTGGACACTTAAGAAGATTACTCAGCGGTAATTATTAGCGAGATATCGCTTTTCAAAATGGTAATTATGCAATGCTTGATTTTTTTTTAAAACAATCAAACTAAATTTTCTAATCGGGTAGCAAGTTTTTTATTTACAAAGATTATAAATTTTTTAACTTTTTTTAATTTTTATTTTAAATATTTTTTTATCATTTATTTTCTTATTTTATTTTTAATATTTTTAGAATTTAATTTTGAAATTAATTTAGTCTGGATATTAGAACGAACAAAGCCATTTATTACGGTTCATTATTATGAGTAAACAAGTAATTTAAAAAATGATACGAATATTTTGCACGCAATTATTATTACTATCATTATTATTATTGTTATTATTATTGTTTTATTTTAACGTAAGTGCAAAATGAATGTATTTTAACTAGTTATTCTTTTCTTCTTGTACATGCTACTATATATTTTAAAAAACAATTTAGTTACAAACAAGCATCTTTTTTATTGCATATTGGATATACACACTTTGGGTTGTCAGAGCAAGATATTTTTCTTTTTCTATCTCTATCAAAATTGTCACGCAAACATATATATAAATATTTTTTTTCTCTCTTACTCCTTGCACACTATTTGTTAGCTAAAAAAAAAAGGTTCATTTATTCAGCATTATAATTTTGTTGTTTATTTTTTATATCAAACCGTTAAAAATTTATTTCTTTCGAAACAAAACACTCATTACGCTCTTTACTCGACGGTACAACAAGACACGTCAATAGTTATCTGTGGAGCGTTAATGGCCAATTCGCGTATACTTGATTCGCGTCAGTCTAAGCTCATGGCTCACTTACCTCGTTAAGAGCCTCTGGAAAATCGATTGACGTCTCTCTACTCTTCGGTGCAAGAACACAAGGTGCAATACGCGGAGAATTTAATTGTCAGTAAAAAGTGAAGTAAAAACACGTAGAAGAAAAAAGAAGTTTGCGTTTATAAAAGAGCTAAATTACTTGCAAATTTAGAAAAAAAAAGAAAACTACGGTAAAATCGTGGCAAAATATATGCGTATATTAAATTTGAAAACATGACATCATTTCACTCTTCATTTCAACATATAAATATAACATAAAATTGCTTCATTCACGAGTATATGTATGATGTGTGTGTATATAATATATTAAATGCTGCAAATATAAGCTTCCCACATAATAGTAGCTGATACTGACACTTGATTGTTCTGTTGGTCGGCTGTGCATAAATGTGCGGCTTTTACAAGTCGCTGGATGTAAAATTAAGCTGAGGATGGATTTAAAAATGGTTATTTTTCTGGATTGAGTAAGATGCAAGTTGCTGCTGATATATGCTACTGGCTTTTTGTGTTGGATTTATATATGCCTTTCATTCCAATGCAGAAGAGACAAAGAAAAAAAAATTTTAATTTTACATCATTTTATACGAGTTTTTAAAATTTTGATTAGATTAATTAAAATTGTATTTATATCATAAAATTGAAATTAAAATAATGATAATTTTATTATTTTATTTTTACGGTAAGTAAGATCGTTCCAGTTAAAAAATAATGCTTTAATTTAGAGAAATCAGTTTAAGTAGAAAGAGTCTAGATATGATCAGACAACTTACCATTAGTGTACAGTTTGAATATCTTAATTTAAATTTTTATCATCTATCCTCTGATGAAGACTTGATAAAGATACTTAATAATTTGAAAGTTAATTATAGAATTTATATAAATGTTTAATAAGCAATTTATAAATATTAATTAATAATATTTTCTTTTTCAAACACAATAGTAATTGAATAATTGTATCTTACAATTTAGTTTCTTATAGAATTGCTATCTGAGAAAAAAAAATTTATCATAACAGTGCGTTGATAACAATGCAATCTAATGTTTTTAAGAGACTGTAATTGAAATATTTTATAAAATTACACGATAAAATATTTTTTCTCAGCATATACCATATAATCACGTAAAACCTATAGAAAAATCAAGTGATCATATTTAAAATAAAAAAATAAAAAATCCAAATATAACTCGTAGTACCAAACATTCACAAAGTACAGCAAAAATCATTAACACCACCAATCATCAAAACAATCAGCATCATTATATCCACCATCACAGCAAACCCAACCACATCATGATACATCTTAGTCAGCAAAATAATAAAAAGTTAATAAAAAAAAAGTAGTATAGTCCAAGATCTAAAAGCACATCATCGTCTTATCTTCCCTTTAGCAGCAGGAGAGGACGGTTCATCACGGCAACGGGCCCAGTCAACCGAGCCGCAACCACGCACTCGTCCGCCCTTGCAGCGTCGCAGGAGCGAGGGCAGCGACACGGTGCCTCCAGGACGGCCAGGTTCCCGTTCGAGTCATCAGCAGCAGCACCAGCACTCCCAGCACCACCAGCCGCACCACTCGCATCACAAGCACCACCGGCAGCATCATCGTCAGCGGCGCGTCTCCTTCGACAGCGCGAGCAGCGCGGAGAACCTGGCGGGCGCGGGTCGGGAGGAGCGGATGGTCCGCTGTCGGAACAGCAAGTGCACGAACTCGGCAAGCCTGGCGGAGGCTAGGCGCAGCTACAAGAGCTGCCACAACTGCACCTGCCTCTACTGCTCGCGGGAGTGTCGGCGCGCCCACTGGCAACGCCACCGGCGCACCTGCCTCTACTCCCGGGCGAGCAACCTCTGCGTCCAGGTGCTCTCCGCGATCAAGCGCGAGCCCAGCAGTCTGAAGCACGTCTCCTTGCTGGCGCGCCGGGGCTTCCTGAACCACGGCCGGGGCGCGGTCAAGTGCTTCTTCGCAAGCCCCGAGGCCGCGGAGAAGTTCATCCAGGCGGGCTTCGTGGAGCTCGGGGAGCCGAGCTACGTGCGCTGGTCGGACATCCTGCCGAGCGAGATGGGCGCGGAGCTCTACGCGGAGGCGGTGAGGCTCTGCGAGGCCTACAACACCGACACCCGCCTGGTCGTCTACGTCTCGGTCTGCGTCGTGAGGGAGGTGCCCAGCGCGAGCGGGGGCGCGGTGATGTGGGAACGCCAGCCGGTCTCCCGCTGCGCCAAGCTCAAGCTCGACCCATCCTGCCGGGAGCCGCAAGGCAAGCCCCCGCTCGCTGCTACCACGCCCAGCTCTTCCTCTGCCTCGGCACTCGCTGCAGCCGGCGTCACCTCGCCCCAGCAACCCTCGCCGCCACGCGAGCAGTGCAACATCACCCGGGAGATGGAGTCCCCGGAGACGCTGGTGCTAATGTCCGCCCCGGGCCCGGGTCCCGGGGCAGTCGGGAGGCCGCGACGCGAGGCCTGCTTCGGCAACATCCAGCGCGAGCTGAAGCAGCGGGGCGTCTCGCTGCGCAGGCACTTTCCCCAGATGTACAACAAGCTCTGCGCTTACGTCGAGGGCAGCGCGGACAAGCTCACCCCGACCACCATCTATCCCCGCGACCAGACCACCGGGCGCAGCTTCGCCTGCATCATCATGCTCGACGCCGAGCCCGACAAGCTCGAGCTCCTGCCCACCGATTCGTCGCGCGTCAAGACGGTCGACGTTAGCCTTGAATCTCCCCCCGCCGCCGCCGCCGTGGACTGAGACGAGGGTGTCTGGTAAATCAGGGTGATATACAGTGGATCGGGAATGCGATTTTATGGGAGACCTTATTTGCGCGAATACTATCCTTTTTTCTTTTTATTCAATCGTCGGGCTTTACTTTGTTTTTCGTATAAAAAAGCTTTACGTGCTCATGTTTTATTATAACGGTTTTTCTCGTGAGAATATTGTCTTGTTGAATGTGTAAAGATTTTTTCTCTGTAACGATCGATACAAGATTTGAACTAGAGAATATAAATTTTTAGATTATGATGAAATATTAAAATCTTTTATAAATTTGAGTAGGTAAAGGTTTTGAGGGTAGTAAAAAAAATTATAATTAATCTACATTGGTAAAATTACTTTTATTAGTAGATCGAAATATATGAAACATATCGCAAGTATTTACGTGATACTTAATGTTAAAAAAAAGAATTATTTTATTTTATTTATTTATGATTTTTGTTTTTATATAAATATTTCAAAGATAAATGACTCACTTTAAGTCACAATACGCACATAATTGATTTTTTTTTTCATTATAGTTTTAATAAAACATATTGATTGTACATTTTAATTTCAATAACTAGTCCAAAATGAAAGTATAGAAAAGTAGTGCCATTTAGAGAAATTATTTTATAAATCGTAGATTAACAAAATAATATTTAATGAGACAATGTTCTAATGAATACTATACGAATACAAATAGCTAAAGTGAAATTAAAAATTATTCACAATACGAATATCAAATTTTTACATAAAATACCTTTAAATATAAAAGAAATATATTAATGAAATTTGAAATCATATTAAAATATACAATTATGTTATGATTTAATAATACCATGTTATTCTTACAAAAAATTCATTAAATTTGTTATATTACGATAATCGTACGTAAGAATATTTATCTTAATTGTTTTTATTATGTATATATTTTGTTGAAAATCTAATTAAAATAATTATACATATTTGATTAAAAAATATTCACTAACGAAAAAGTAATGATTGCTTCGTTATAAAAAAAAATAAAAAAACAATATCAATAAATCTAAAATTAGTTTTAGTATCCGACCATTGATATTAAACCTATTCTGTGATAGTTTATTAAAATTACTACCGTCAAACACAACGCATTAAACCGAGTGAATAGCATTTCTCAACACCAACCAAGCTCTTGGAATTCCATTAGCCCATATAATATGCAAATATAATTGCTCCGCCGTGCTTTTATAATAACAACAACAACGACGTTTTTTACCAGAACCCTATTCTCAGTCTGTGTGCGTAAGGGCACGTAAAAAATTGATTTGCAAAGAGATCAGAATGAACCACATCCACAAATCTTGGTGATTTTAGAATTGTATTAATTTCATGAAGGGGGGTAGAGATTATTATAATTCAAGTGAGTATAATAATAAATACAATGTCGATAATAGCGTCTAAACGACTTTTTTCATTTTTCGCTGGATATTACATAAATATTACCAGCCGGTGCGTATTACAGAGTATAGGGGAGTATTTAGAGTATTTTTCCACGATAGAGATTTTGCGAGAAGAAATAGGAAAAAGAAAATTAGAAGCTGACTGAGTGAGCCGATTAATCTTTAATGCGTGTGTTAGCACGATTTTTCCGCTATATCGAACAACGTGTGTGTAATAATAATAATAATAATAATAATAATGTAGAACCTTGCTTTTTATTTTCTAGGTCGATAAAATTTCGACTTTGAGAAAGAATAAGTGTAGAAAATTTGTAAAACGGATATAGCTCGACCGTAGAGCTTTAAACTTGCAAGCATAATTTTCAAAATTCTGCCTCTGCTCTGCGGCGCGTAATATATTTGTAGTTACGTTTTTTAAATTCTATGGAATAATTATACAGCCATGATTATTATCGATAGAAATTTTTAAAGCGCGACACTAATTTTTCTTCCAAAGTAGATTAATAATATTTTTTGACATGTATTTAAAATAATAATGTAAAATCTCTCTAAATATACCTATCCAATAATCAATTTCTAAAACGAAACTTTACGCATCTCTTTGATATGACATTGTCTCCGGATCGAACATTTTTGTCGCGCTTTTTTTCTCTTCAAAGCGATAAGAAAATTGTTGTAAAAAAATTAGTGGCAAAATTTATGTAATTTACATTAATAGATTGTAATTCATCCATTTGTAATTATTAAGTTTGTTGTTTGTTATAAAAAAAAAACTCGTTTGATGTTAAACCAAATGGCGCAAAATCAAAAAGAAGTAAAAATTAATTTTAACTGTATTAAAATAAGGCGAAATAAAACTTATCTTTCCAAAATTTTTAATGAAATACACTAGTTAAAAACTATTCAATATAAAAGCTTATAATAAAATGATCTTTCTCTATAAAGACAAAAAAGCTAACTTTATAACGTTACGTAAAAAATTGTAAATTTCATAATAAGTAAAAAGTCTTAAACTTTAAAAAAAGAAATATTAAGCTTCTGTAAAAAATCAAAAGAATCCTAAAACTAAAAGCGCTTTACTTTATCAAAATAACAAAACCAAAAACAAGTAAATGACAGTAGCAATCTAAAAATTACAAGAACTAAATAAAAATCTATAATTTACAAGCCATTTGGACAAAGAATAAACTTTTGTAGGATCACAGCTTAAATACACACACACATAACGCTTTTCTTGATCCCTCAATAACCGAGAAAAAGAAAGCTTTGTCGTCATCAAACATATTTTCAGTTAATTTAGAAAAATCTTAGGATACATATAGCTGCGCGCTCGTGCACTTCCGCTCGAACTCACGCTGCGATTCACATCGTCATAATATAGTACACCATAGTTTGATAAATAATATAATTCTACTAATCTAAACGCGATTGTAAATAAATATATATCTATGCGTATGGAATATAGAGAGGCCGGTGCGACTTTATACCGGTGTATAAGAGAAAAAAAAATAATAAAAGCGTGTCTTTGTAGTTTGAGATATGGAAAGTAGAAACGGCCCCAACCACCCCTTCCTAAGCGCTTCCCCCGGTTTGTGTAGATGCGCGTCTCATAAAGGACTACAGTACATAATAGGTATATCCTGAAAGTAGATAATCTCGCACCGAATTATTGCGATCGATGTTGGTCCAAGGGAGCCAAATCACCATCAATCTATATCACATACATGTATGTAGCATATAATTCTGTGACCTGACCTCAATCAAAATGCCTCGATATATTATATAGGTATACTTATCTACAGAGAGAAAGAGAGAGAAAAAATAAAATATTAGAACGGAACTGCGGCAAGATATTTTTTGGCAGCTTGTGTGTATAATGCATGCATTGTATTCGCGTGAAATTGATTGTGTATTTAAGATTGATTTTTCAGGTCGGAAAGGAAGTATAGTTATTTTATGATATAGCGCGTTATTTATTTTGTCGAATGGCGTGACAACGAATTATAAATGACAACAGTTAAGAATAATTTTGAACGTATATTATATGAGCTGCAAAAGTCACGTAGATATTATCTATTAAATTTGTAAAAGGAGTTACACTTATAAATGTTCAATTAAAAAATTTTAAAAAAATAGACAGAGGTTCCCTTGATCAACATGTTCGCAGTGCCAAAAAAAAAAAGAAGAAAAATATTAACAAGTCCCGATAGTAAAACCAAAATCTTGCCAAAAGACGCGGAATGCCTTTTAGATGTACTTTTATCGCGACCTATAACAAAAAAAATCGTGTAAAAAAATTAACCTTTTTCCAATATTTTTCATCATAAAATTTCAATTTTTTCCCCTTCAAATTTTCGCGTCGATTTCTCAACAAACGAAATGTATACATTCAAGTATGTCAAAATTCTCGATATAAAGATATACAAAGTATATAGGTTTAAATTTAAAAACCGTGCATGTGCATGTAAAAAGAAAAGCTAAAGGAGCTCGATTTTTTTTTTTTTTTTTTTTTTATAAAATACAAGCGTCATATATGTAAAATGAGCATGAACTTCTCGGCGTTAGTGTCAATAAACTGCGTTATATTCTTGCTCATCCGTACGATTTCTTATCACGTAAAGTATATTAAAGAAAAAGTAAGAGAAAAAAAACAAAAGGCTATTCTTGTACGATAATATCGATCGCAACGTAGAAAAAGAGTAAAAAAAAGAAGTAAGAGATGGGAATTTAATCCGATAAAAAAGTACCGGCAAACGGTTATTTAACAAGCTCTCCTTCTCCCGCGAATCCTGATCGATCGATTTTTTCCCCCGAGATCCCCTTGGTCAGCAGCAATTGCATTTTTCCCGCATTGCTCAAAAAAAAAAAAAAAACTCTAATTTCGAGTCTCATCTCTCCTCATTCTTTATGTGTATATTTATATTATATTGCATTGTAATCGAGTATATTTCGTAGACAAGTAACTAGCCGCGCATCGTAAGCTAAAAAATATCAAATGTAATACGAGGATTATAAAATGAAAAAAAAAATAAACAGCGTTGAATCCAATACCATAGTTCCTCTGTATATCTTGTCATCTATATCTCTCTATCTCTCTGTGCGATTTATTAAAACAATGAAAAGTGAAAAAAAAGCGTTGGACGTATAAATTTATGATTATTATACTGTATATTGATTATTATTGTGGCATTAATCGCAAGTATAATCTGCGCGTCTTACGTCGCTCATTTGTAGGATTTATTAAGCTGGAGGCGGTGTGTGAAAAATGTAATAAAATAAAAACCAAAAGATGGTATTATTAAATTCGTGTGTTGCATTTATTCAAAAATTAACGATTTAACGACGTTGTCGTCGAATATTATTTAAAAGCGAGAATAACGAAATGAGAAACAAATAATTTTTATTGCGTTCTAAACGCCTTTGATTAAAGGAAAATTCAGAAAAATGATTTAAAAAAAAAAAAGAAAGTAACTGATACCGTCGTTGTTAAGTTTAGGGTTTTGTAAAGTAATGTTTACGTGAATGTTTAGTGTGCTGCTGAGTTTTGAAAAACAAATTTTTAATTATCATACATATCCAGCTTGTAATTTATTTATCTGACCATATAGCTGTGTATGACATTATTAATGAAAATCCGTTTTAAATAGATATTCTTTATGCTAAAAAGTGAAAATAAAGTTATACGAGTAGACGAGTTAATTACTTTTTGAGATTCAACGTCTCGATACAAGTAGTGGATTTCGTTTAGATTGTATGAAAGCAACCTCGTAATTGTACACGAACCGTTGAGCTCTTGATTCATGAAAGCGGCGAAAAAATACGAATCAAACTCCTTATTCTTACAACCAGTACTGGTGATGACGACGACGACGACGACGACGATGACGATGATTTACAGTTGATAATAATTAATCAGGATTTTTGTCTATAATAATTTTAAATGTTGAATTTTAATCGAATCGACTGATTTTCATTGCGCAATGTTAATATACGAGTATTCGCTGCCCGCGTTCTCCAATGGTCCCGTTTTGAGGCTCCTAAACCTTGTTCTCATTGAAAGAACGTCATTCTCTTAAATGAGAGTTACCCCTTCCCGAGATGCTATTGTAAAACGATGCTACCGTCATGTTCTATCCATTGATTTCGCAACAGTGTAAGTCTCAATTTTTCAAATAAAATGTTAATTTTATTATATATTTGTCTCGAATTCATTTTAACCATCTGATAATATATATTTTTTGTAAATTAAAATGTTTCTAATTTTTTTTCTTATTTTATTATTTATTCATAACTGTCAATACATTAGCCAATTTTTTAAATTTGTTTTTTTAAACTTTTTTATAAAATAAGAATAAAATATATTTCAATTTCATTTTTTTTAATCACACGACGATATTATAAATAAAACTATTCTTTTTTCGTAAAACGTAGTCTTTTAATTTATTTTTGTCAAAAAGGTCATTTAAAAATACCGAAACCTGATCTGTTTCCGTTCAAAGTTTATTTTATTGAGATTGCACAACAGAAACGTTTGGAGATCTTCGACAATACAACTTGGAGGTAAGAAATCGTGATTTATTAAAACTTATAATTCACTTTAATCGTAAGTTAAAATAACTTATCTGTTTGTTAGTTGAGAATTTTATTTTTATACTTACCATTGTATACTTCCTCCATCGATATTGACATTGTAAAAATAATAAGCAAGTTATATTAAAAAAGAAAAGAAAATTTATAAATTAAATTTAATTTAAAATACTTGAGGCAAGAAATAACTTTTTAAATAACACTTTATTCATCATCTTATATTTCTAAACTTAAATAAACCATGTGATAAAAATTGAGTCATACTTTGCAAAAAAGACAATACGAAAAAAAAAATCATAATTTCAACTATATATAAAACTTTTATTTACACAACATGTTTGTTTGTTTTGTTATTTGTTTTTTCTTGAAAAGAAAAATAAATATTTATCTTATGAGTTTAAGAAGCAAACAAATGAAGCAGAAAACAGTTTGAAAAAGAAAAAAAAACTCATTGGGTACATTCAAGGGAAAGCGGATTACGAATGACATTGGTAGGTATTGTTTGTTGAAAATTACACCGCACTATTAAGAACAAGCTTTCTTCTTTAATGTGATAATAATTAATAGTCAATAATCGTCTTAGTTAACGCATAATCATTTTTATCGTGAATCATCCTGCAACCCTTAGTCTTTAATTATAATCCTTTTTTTTTTTTAATTAATCAATTATTAATAATATAATATATTGCCAGAAGCCGCAAATCCATCAAGGCGCGTTTTTTCTTCTTTCTCTCTTTCTCTCTCACGCTCTCTCTCGCTCTCTCTCGCTTTCTTGCTCTCTTACTCTCTTGCTCGATCTCTCAGCTTTCATAGAACCACGCGTTAATTCATATAATCTTTGGCCTTATATGAATTCATTCACTCCTTTTTTCTTGTTATCTTCATTATTTTTTTTTATCATTTATTTATCTAATTCATTTACTTAATCGTTTATTTATAATTTATATAATATATAGATGTATTTATATAGGTATATACATATTCGTACAACGCATTCCGATAGATAAATAACGAATGGTATCTTTTGCTCGCTCGCTCTCTCTCTTTCTCTCTCTCTCTCTCTCTCGTTCTTTCTCTCGCTCTTTCTCTCGATCATATTCTGATCTTTTTAATTAATTTTATATTATATTCATTTTTTTGTTTTTTTTTTCTTGTTTGTTTGTTTAAATGTGTACGTGTCTCCTAAAGGTGCCTATCCACACTGCTCATCAGAACTTTACTATTTCTTGTTCTTCTTTTTTTTAGCTTAACAAGTGTTCTTTCATTATCATTTTTTGCTGTAATAGTAATCTCCATGGGTTGTGACTATGTATAGAATTACGCGTCAAAGAATTAATCAATTAATTAAGTTTATTTATTTATTATTAATTAATTTTTTTTGTTTTTTTCTTTTTATTTACTTGCAATAACGTACAAGATCAAAGTACAATCAATCTCATATTTATATATGTATACTTTTTTGTTGTCCTTTTTTTCCCCTCATTGTTATATTTTATTAGCGCATCATTTGGTGTGTCTCGTACCGAAGAACATTTGCACATCCGATAAACGCTCGATAATTTTTTCTTTTCTTTCGTAATCGCGCCAAGATCGTTTGATCTTGAATTTAAACGATGAAACGATTTTTGCGCTAAATCGATACATTTTGCTCGCGAAAGACGAAGCCCGTCAAGCTCAACCGGATAAAGAGACACTCTATTCATGATTCTCGTGTTAATTTTTTTTTTAATTTTTTAATTTTTTTTTTTTTTGTTTTCTTAATATCTCAATAATTTTTGGGCAGTGCTTTATGTACAATGTAGGCAAGGACACCGATCTTCATTTATTAATTTTATTTATTTAATTATTAATTTTTTTTTTCTTTTTTTTATTTCTTATTATTCTCATTTATTCTCATTTTGTATGTTCCTCGTCATTCTCCTACAATATAACAACTAAATTCAACAATCAACGTATCTTTAGTTTTAATTTGTTTTTTGTATCTTTTCTTTACTCTTCATTGATATAACATTTAAAAACAAAATCTCCATTTCCCGAGATTTTTTTTCCGTATTATCACCGCGGGAAGATCGTTCTCGCACGCGCGAGAAAGAGAGAATATATATATATAATATATTTATATAATCTTAAGTATATATTTATATAAGTACATAATTATAGAGAAGCAATTAATGAGCCGCTTTATAGCCAGAGGACAGTTTGTCAGCGCGCCCTTTCCCGGCTTCTTCTTCTTCTTCTTTCTCTCTTTCTCTCGCTCGCTCATTCGATAATCGTATAAGTATCTAACTTGTACGCACATTTTTTTTTTGTTGCACATGCTATGCACCGCGATCATCGTATAACACACGCGACAGAGAGAGCTGTGTCGTCGATGCGCTGGTCAACAGTTAAATTAAAATATAAGATATAACATAAAAACTATATCAGTATATTTATATATATATATATAATATATGTATATGTAAGTATTTAAGATAGGTTGAGAAGAGAAGAGAGTGTAGTTCATTGCGGAACGGCGAGAGAGGAAATATAATATTTACGTACAAATTGGGAAGGAGCTCGCCTATCCTCCTCTTCCATTTGTTTTTTTAAATTTTTTTTTGTTCTTTTTTTTTTTTGTAAGTGTAAAAAGAGAGAGCTTGATTCTCTCAAGCCGATTGCCGGTAATCGAAGTATTTATCTCTCTCTCTCTCTACGGCTATATATTACGTTATGTAATATTTATATTTATATATTTATAGTGAGGCGATCGTGAGACGAGATTATTTATTATATGTAATGTTTTTTTTTTATGTATAATATGTATAATCTATACATGGCAAGGAGAGAAAATAAAAGAACAACAACAAACACCGCGCTCTCGCGAGAGAAGAATTGGGAAACAAAGAGCAGAAAAAGAAGTATACCACGCGTATACATAAATATAATATATGTGTGGCTGTGTGTCTATGTGTATATTAGCCTCGTTTATTCGTATCAATCATGTAACCCTTTCCCTCGTCTACATTTTTCTTTCTTTTTTTTTTTCTTTTATGACGTTTGCCGTTGAAGGGAAAAAGTATAAAAAGGAGATAAATAGTTGATAAATCCGCGGAGCTTCTCTATTTAATCGTCGTTAAGATAACGCAACCCCTCCCCCCCCCCTAATCCTCCCTTAATCGTCCTATTTCATCTCGTTTCGCAAAAACTCAATTTTAGACGTAAAATCGCTACGCGCAGTGAACAATATTTTCATTTATAATTATAATTTGCTGATTTTTCGTATTTATAATACACTAACGAATAATAATTATAATAATTGTTAACAATATATAACGACAGAAAAATATTATATCTGCACCACACACATCGCTCTCACACTTAATAATAATTATAACATAATATCTTCCACTCTCGGACTTTGACCCTTTTTTATTTTATTTATTTATTTTTTTATTCATAAAGAAGATGCGCTCGCTCTTGTTGCTCGATAGAGCTATATTCTTCGTCCTCTATTTATTTATAATAATTAACAAGTATAATGCACGGTCAATTTTTTCTTTTTTACTCACTCACAATCATACGATTTTATAAAAAAGAAAGGATTGACAATATATTTATTTATATTTATTTATATCATTTATTCGAACAATTTATAACTTTTCACCAGCTTACTACTTTCTCTTACCTGCCCTCTCCCATTAAAAGGATATATTCTTACGTTGCATTTTTTTTTATAATTCATTTAAATTTTTCTTCTTTCTGTATAATTTTTTTACTTTACCTAATAATAGTATATAATAGTTATATCGCCCAGTATCTCATCGCAGTACGTAAACATAATCGTCAACAAGACATGAGCTTAACACCTGAGCTTTACTTATATATTTTTCACAATCGCTATTTTTTTTATTTTTAATTTCCTTTTTATAAATTACATTAATTAATTCTCGTACCAGCTATATATCTTTTGCTATCAAGCGCTCGCCAATTCGCGTCCAAGTCGAGTCTCCGTCAATAAAGTTTTGCTTTTTCGTTGATAAAAAAAAAAAACATCGATCTTTCCCAGACGCAACATAACACAGCCTTCCTTATTACCTCCTTTTGAGTTTAGCGTGTATTTATACGCATATTATTTATATAAGTAGATTCTTTGAATTATTCTCGCTAAGATTAAGTACAAATAGCTTCGATGGAAGAAATAGTAGAAATAGAAAGAAGATAGATAGATAGATAAGTAGAAAGAGATAGAGATAGATGACGAATAGAAATCTCGCGTCATTTGTGACATTTTGTCCTAAGATAAAGGAGGCTGAAAGCCGATTGACACGTGTCCAAGAGAAAATTATTCGAGCAACTTATTAACAATTAAATAAACGCGTGCTATTAATTTATATCTTGAAAATCGAGCTATACCTGTCGTTCGAGATATCTCGCGTATTTTTTATCGTCAATCGTATATTTCTCAAGTTAAGTACAATAATTTGCCTCGTAAAAAAAGCTATATTGATTATAAATTATTATGACTTTTCAACTATTACGTATCCTCAAATTTCGCCCGTGAAAACAATAAATATATAGGTATATATCGATTCCATATGTTCATAAAAAATATAGTGACCTATTATTATTATTATTATTATTGTTATAATTATTATTATTATTATTATTATTATTTTTATTAACAACTAAAGTGAACGTTAAATTTTCTTTGTCAACAACTGTCTCGACGATTCTTTTTTTTTCCTCTTATTTATTTTTAAAGTGTCCCCCTTTGAAATTCAGTATAAAAGTACAAATCTCGTCACTTAATAGAAAAATTTTTCTTTTTAAAATGTACAGCTATTGAATAATTAAGCGCCGTATATACCAGCAAACGACGCGAAAAACTGACATTTGTGTTTATTTATGTATGTAAGTATGTGTGTATACGTTTGTGTATGTGTATATATGTGTCTCGAAGCAATGTTACAAAGAGCTCCTCTACTCTATTTCATATCTCTCGCACAGACGCGACGACAACAATCTGCTTTTTTTAAACTTTTTTTTTTTAAAAACTTTTTCAATTATTTTAAAATTGTTTCCGGAACAATTAACCGGCCTCGAGATAGAGAAAAAGACGTATTGAGAAAAAAATCGCGCTTATCTCGAACGATAGTTATTACCTATAAAAAAAGCTGTCGAATAAAAGTGGCTCGCAGAGAAGGCAAAACTCGCGGAGACTCAACCCTTGTATTTACAGGCTTATGGTATACGGAAGGGCTAATTGCGCGTACGATGACTGCTGGCCGATCGGGCGACGGAAGGATGAAGATAGAAATTGAGATAAAGAGAAATAAGGCTACGATATATATATCGGTAGGATTTTATTTTATTATTTTTTTTTTTTTTTTGTTTCCAAATTTGAGTTTCATAACGATGCTCGATATTTATTATCCTTTACTTTTGCGCTTCTTCTCTCACACGTGCTACTTCTTTCTCCATGATTTGCTTAGGTAAGTCTTAAGTGATAATAATTAAGGTATCTATCTTCTTTGAAATTTCTGCGAGATTTATTTTTCTTTTTTTTTATATATACGAGCGACACGTGCCATTTAAAGACAGTGCCGATAAAAGAGGACAGCAGTATTATTATGTCGCTATGTGTATAATCGTTATAATATATTTTCATATTATCTTCATTGATTCTCCTATAACTTTTGAGTTTCTCTTTCTCCGTCATTTTTTTTACTCCACTCAATATTGTAAGATAACTTCGTGAAAATAGTCTCATCGTCCATTCCGAATTAAATCGTATCTTCTTTATCTCGGGCTTTAAATTTTGACAACTTTTTTGAATTAGCATACAACTTTGAATTATTCTTTTACGCACTTTATTTACACGTACAATCATACATAAATCGCATTATTCGTATATATAATATACGTATGCGTTGAAGAGAGAGCGCCTCTCCTCGGATTTTGTTTTTTTAACTGTACACACACCTACACACACACACACACACACACACACACGCATACGTATGTTAACGAACACACTTGAGCATAATTAGATTCGCAAGCTCGTACCGACGTGCTTATGAAAAGATGGAGGGGGAAGGGGAGCCGATGTCATTCACATATTCACGCATACAGGGATCAAGCATTTAAAAGGGTCAAGCGCACACCCACATTTGTACAACATATATACGCACTTACACGCGTGTTATCGCAAACTCAGCTTTTTATATACTTGTCAAGCTCTTCTTTTCATTCCTTTATTTATTTATTTATTTATTTTTTTTTTTGCAGTAATTTTTCTTTCATTTTTACAAGTAAAAAGCTTCGTTTCGTCGCGATTGTTGAAAATTGTGTGCGTGTGTATCCTTAGTAACTTTGGAAATAATTTTAAACTTTTTATTTTTCTGTATTTTTTTTTTTTTTTATTTCATTTAATTACAAAAAATCAAAAAATTTTCTCAAGATCCTAGAAAAAATAAAAATGTGTGGTGTGTGTGTTCTGGCGCGTGTATAGTGGGTTTGTATACATGCATGCGTGGGCGAGCAACTCGATTAGAGTTGAATAAGTACACCTGGTTTTATTATTTTTCGAGGAAAAAAGAATGATAGAGCCCGGCTGGTGCGACAATTTTTATAAGCGTAATCACTATCCTGCCGAACGTATTGCAATAATTAAGTGTCTTGCGATCGATTAATAATTGAAAAAATTTTAATTTATCGCTATTGGATGTTTACACTCCAGAATTTTGAAAGATGATGTTTAAAATTGACGCAAAAGTTTGAAGAAATAATCACCCTCTGGTAGTTTTTTTATTTTTTTTTTTATAAAGTATATGAACTTTTCAAACACGGGCACTCATTAAACTCGATTGGAACTTCCTAAGTACACCTTATAAGATAATATTTATTTAGCAAGAATTGTGTTATAGCGAGATGAGAACTCGTTTAAATTTATACGTAACTTTAATATCATTAAAATTTGAAAATTTCTTATTTTTTTTTTTTTCTAGTGCTGAAACGGAAATTCTCGTTTATCGAGAAATCAGACTTGGCGCTAATCTCGTCAGTTTTATTTAAAAATCTAAAATTGCACTAACAACGTCAATTACAGTTTTACTGATATTTGCTGTTTTTTTTCTCTTTTTTTTTCTTAATATCTTAGTGCGTAAGTAATTAGAATTCATGAAGTAGAGTATTATTTATTTTTATTATTTATTTTTATAATGTACGTAAGCTTACAACGCGCACTTTGAACTAATGCCATTTTGTTCATTTCCCTAAACACCGTTTTTTTTTTTTTCATTAATCAGCGTTTTGAACACTTTACTTTTAATCATTTGATTCATTTAACCATTTAAGTTCAAGATATTTAATTACAAATTTTTAAAACTATCTTCGTCTTTAAGAATATTATTTAAAAAACCATTGAAGTCGAAGAAATATAAGCAAATGTATTCTCTATCTTTGCATTTTACTTCATTTTTTCTTTTCTTCAAAATAACGTGCGTTACATTCTTCTCGCATTGGAACACGCTATATCGCGCTGTTGGTTTTTGTTTTTTTTTTTTTTTTTTTTTTAGTAACATTTTTAAAATGTGCGGCACGCAGGAACGTGGCTTAAAGGAGGCAAGATCCATTAGTTTTGTTTCTTTCTCCCAAGAAGAGAAGATTAAATAGACAAAAAAGTGGAAAGAGGGAAAGGAGAGGGAAAGTAGATGACTCGGTAAGAGGTCAAAGCGACAAAGAGCTTTGCTTTTATTTCGCTAAGCAACGAGGAGGAGCTCGAGAAAATCGATGTATCATTTCGTCACTTTAAAGCTTGCGTTCCATATTCTTTTAAATTTCGTGTACTTTGGATTAACTTTATCTCTTCTCATAATTATTATAAACTCGCTCGTCAAGGTGCTAGAGATTGGTAAAAAATATGATTATGCAAGCGCGTTGGGGATACTGAGGTGTGTGGCGCGTGTTCATATACGACGCGCGTTACGCGTTACTTTTTGACTGACAATTGATGTGGGTGATTTTACTGAGGGCTTGGTCCCAATCGCTGCTAGTCAAAAAGATAAAGGCTCGATTTACCTGCGATCGTTTTTGTTTTTTTTTCTTTTTCTTTTTCTTTTTTTCTTTCAGGCATGCATTACTTTGGCGTACTTTGGCGTAAGTGCGCTTTTTTATACGTATAAGTTTGTCAGTGGAAATGTGTTGAAAGGATGACAGGAGCGAAAAGGAAGCAAGCAGGAGGGAAAGTGAGGGTTAGATTATTACATGCGTGTATGCGCGTACGTGTGCGGGTGCTATTTAATAAAATAGCATTTTACGGCAGTAATAGAAAGTTTTTAGTTATTTCGACGACATTCGGTGCGATAGAATACGCGCTTGAAAGTTTCTAAAATCTTTTTTTATTAATAAATATACACGTGAGAGTATACACACAGAAAACTGTCCTTGTCCTTAAACTTTCTCACTTTCTCTCTTTTTTTTTTTTATCTCACACACTTCCTTTCGTTTTTCCACATTGGACGTCTCTCGCTTTCTTCACGAATCGGGTCTTTCTTTTCTTTCGTACACGATTTAATCATATAATTATTTATATTTGATATAAGTGCACGCATCTCTTGGTTTTTTCTTAAGAACGCGACATTTTTCATATTTTTTCAATTTTTCGTACTAGAAATAATAATTACAGTAATAATAATAATTATGATAATAAGAATAATAATAATAATAATAATAATAATAATAATAATAATAATAATAATAATAATAATGATAATAATAATGAACATAAAATCGTAAAAATAATTATTATAAACAAATGGCAATAATAATGTTAATTATAATAATGACAGTAGCAGTAGTAGTAGTAATAGTAATAGTAGTAGTAATTGTAGTAGTAGTAATGGTAATAATAAAATAAATTTAAATCAATTATACAACGTTAAAAGTGCGCGATATTTGAGTAACGCGGCATCTTGTTTTATAAGAGAGTATACGATAGAAAACTTCATTGAATATTTTAATATATATTCACTTTTTTACTTTGTCTCCTCACTTTTTCACTTTTACTTTCTATTTGTTAGATCTACAATCATTATTTTTAATCATCTTATTATCATGTAATTATAATTATTTAATTATTAATAATCAACAATTAATCGCTATATATAAGTTTATATATATATAATTTTTTTTTATATATATATATATAAAATTTATTTTTTTTTTTTTTTTGCGTACAAACAAAACGAGTGACTAGGACGTTAAACGAGGATTCTTCGGTCCGCTCGACATTTTACTCCTTAATTTTATTTACGTACTTATTATATAGGCTTTTTGAAAGAGTAAGAGGATTCTCAAAGGTTCAGTTTTTTTTTCTTTGCATACATTTTTTTCTTTTGTTTGATAAAGAGGATACAAAGTTGAAAGTCGCGAAGGATAAAATGTATGAAAGAGGAAAAGGGTTTAGAGAAAATTTGACGGTAGAACGAGGTGATGAACAGGGGCGGATTATACTTTAGTTCGGGAGCTCGGTTGCAGCTCGATTTTTTCACATTACTTATGCAATTGTTTGCTTAATTATACATCCTTAGCAATATTTTTTTTTGTCGTACGTCAGTTGCCTTTAATACTAACCAAACATAGAGCTAAGTCGAGCGGGTTCTTGCTATTATATTTTTTAAATATATATTTATATATTTATAAGTAGGGAAAGGGATAAAAATTTGCAATAGTCAACGAGGTAAAATCTAAAAACCATTGTACAGAAGTAATCTTACTTATGTTAAATTAGTTAACAAAAAAAAAGTACGAATCACCTTAAAATAAAAGTAATACAATTGTCTTACACATGGCAATGCGCAGAGGTCGACATAACTGAATAAATAAAAAGAAATTAAGGAGACCATTATAATAGCATTTATAATTACAACATAATATAAATCAAACAAAAAGACAAGAGTAAACGGTTGGCAAAGTACATAACGTGGAATCCGCCCCTGGCAGAGGCTAGCGAAGAATATATTTATATATTTATAATCATTTTATGTATCGTATCATGTTTAAGCCATGAAGAGAACATTGTTTTTCTTTTTTTAATTAATTTTACTTTCCCGAGCGATTTCAAATCTACGTTCTCCTCGATAAATTTTAACTATATATTTTTTTCAATTTTTTTTTTATTATTTAAATAGCAACAACGTCATATATATAATATTGTACAAATAAAATTATACAAGGGTAATAACAGAAGTATTAAGTATAAGATTTAGAGAATCAATAGAGAACAAAGTGTTTTTTTTTTGTTGTTTTTTAATACAGTGCTATAATAGGTGGCAAACGAGAAGCCTTTCGTTTATCAATCAGCGAATAAACGAGAGTGAGAGAAAGAGTGAGATGCGAAAAGCGTCGTGTCCCTCGCACCTTTATCTCGAGGCTTGGGAATCTTAAGACCAAGCACCATTAATAAATCCTTTACGCTCGCTACGTCAATTTGTCACATTTGCGTTTACGTTAGTTCAGCTATACATGTGTACTTAATCAAATAAAGAGCTAGTGTCTCGAGGATTGCTCTCTTGTTATATCCGTCATAATCGCTTCGCGACGGAATCACGATGAAGAAGGCTTTCCTTTCGCGTCAACAGAAGGCTCTTAGCATTAACGATTCATCTTATTCAACCGATGAGTCTTATACAATTGCAACGTCCTGTGTAAGTAAGTTATACTAAATGTTTCAGGGTTAAATTAACCCATCGTACACTCGACTCGTAAAGAATAAGTTCGTCGTGCTCGGCAACTCGCGTAGTACCGTCTTTTCGTTCGCGAAAGAAATTCCAAGTTCGTCAGAGAATAGGAAAAAGAAAAATTAAAGGCAGTGCTGCAACTAGCGCTTCTCTCGGCATTACCGGCTGCCGGCTGTATTGTAGACGCGAGACGCTTCGTTGCCTCTGAAATTGGTGTTTTTCTTTTTTATTTTATTTATTTATTTTTTTTTTTTTTTTTTTATTTAGCACCGACGCACCAGACGGGGACCTTTACTACTTACTCTATACATCGGATATACAGGTATACAACGCAATGAGACGAAAGTTATTACGCGAGGGGGGTTTAGTAACCCCGTATACTTGACTATAATTATACGTGTGCAACGCCTCGACCCTGCTTTTATTCGGCTTTTACAAAAGCTTGTAAACCGTTAACTACAATTTCATTTGGTATAAAATTTTTGCTGTAACAGCGAGGCGCTAACTCTCTATCTCTATCTCTCTGTTTTTTATCTCCTCGTACTTTCATCCGTTAGTCTTTCTCGTTACTTAATCCCTTTTTTAATCCACCGCGATAACAACGTATTTACAACATTCGTCATTTTATAATGGTCCATGCGTTTTTCTCACTTTATTTTCCCGAAACCGGTTCTTTATACAGCGACGCGAGATTTGACAGGACGGCCTTCAAGATCACGCTTTCTACAGATTATCACTCTCGATCTCATCGCCTCTTTCTCTCCTCTTTTTCCTCCTGCACGTGTTGATATAATAACTATAATAATTATAATAATAATAATAATAAAAATAAAAATAAAAATAAAAATAATAATAATAATGATAATGATAGTCACTTTTTCCCACGCTATGTGTGTGTAAGTGTGTATTTATATATTTATATGTATAATCTCGCAACAAACACAATCATGCATCTCACGTGTCTACCATACATAACGCACTTATTTTATTTTTTCGCGGACATACAAACTCATGCACTCATATTTTTATATCTTTTCCACATATATCGTCAATCTGCCCCGGACTTGCCACCATGCGCTCGATTTTATCGGACAATAATAATAATAATAACAATAATAATCATAATAATAATAATACACATGTGCTCTATCCACGGGTGCAGAGGGTCTTAATGCTGGTGGGTGAGGGGAGAGGAGAAGGTTTAGAGCCCGTTCAATGGCAAGAAGCGTGCACACTTTCGTTCTCTTCTTTATGAATTATTATACTACGCGGCTCCTGCATATATATGCATAATCGCGTGCTCCTTTATAATCGTCACCAAGGCAGGCATCGAAAACCCAGGCGCTCTCTCCTCCGCTTTCGGCGAACTGAGCTCACTCTCTCTCTCTCTCTTTCACTCTTTCTCGCGCACATGCGCACGTTCATATCGCACACACACAGAGTTCGTCACTATTATAATTAATTTTTTTTTTTTTTATATATTTATATATTTATATTATTAGATTTTTGTATCTCTTTGTTCTGTCGAATCTCGCACGTCGTTATATTCTATTTTATAACCATAAGCGTAAAAAGAAGAGCGCGCCTGTCTGTATGTATTTTGCGTGTACGTAATTGTTTGTGTATATTTATTTGGGGGAGGGGGGTGAGGGGGGGGGGAATTGTACATATCAGTGAGTCCGTATGTGTCCGTGGTGTATTGGATGTAGGTCTAAATGAGTCTGTACATTTTTGGGGAGTAAGGGGTAAGGGGGAAGGTACGCATAATTTGACGCTAGCGTTAGCGCGACGATATATATAGGGCAGGTGCGCTCTTACGCGGGCAGGCGCGTTATCGCACGCATCTATATTTATATTTATATTTATATAATATATAACAACGACTCTCTGGCTGCAGCTGCTGCGGTTGCTGCTGCTGGTGTTTTTGTTTTTGTTTTTGTTCTTGTTTTTGCTGCGGCAGCGGGCGTCGGCGTTCCGTGGCCGCCGGCCGCGAGACCCTGGCGCGACTTGGTCGTTCGTTGGCCGCAGCCATCAGGACCATCCCCTCGACTCCTCGGCTGCGGCACCAGTGGCGGCCCCGTTTTTATGCGAGAGGCAATGGCGGCGCGGCTCCCCTCGCGCCCTGTACGCCAGGCAGTGGCCTGACGCTGGCGCGGCGCTGGCCAGGTAATCCGCTGGGGGGAGACTGGCTGGCTGGGGAGCTCCGTGGCGCGGAGCAGTCGGCCGTGTCGTAGTCGTTGTAGGCATCGAGGACAACGAGAGACACGAGGACGACGATGACGAGACTTGGTGGTGTTGAGTAGTGGCTGGTTCTGTGTGTCCGCTCTCATCAGCGCGGCCCGGGCGCGCGGCTTAGACGGCCGTCTCGGTGTGGCTGTGGCTGGAGAGTCGCTCGACGTCGATTTCGGGAATGGCCAGCTCGTCCGGCAGATTGTCCGCGTAATCGATGCTGCTCGTCTGGGAGAGCCGTTTGTTCAGGGAGGACTGTTTCCTCAGCACCTCGGCGAGATTCGTGTTGCTGTGCTCGCCGTAGCGCGAGTCCAGGCCCTGTCGAAATGCGTTCACTACGCGGATCTGGAAGCACAGGCAAAAACCAAACGGGAGTGGCGATACACGCCCGAGATTAGTAACTCCTCTTCCTTTCTACTCGCGCAAAATTTGTTTTGTTTTTTTTTTTCTTTTGTATTATTGGTCACAGAGATCGTGCGGGCCTTAGGTTCTCTTTTTTTATTTATTTTTTTTTGGGATCGGGAAGGATGTCGCGGAAAGGATGTTTTTATTTCTTTGTTTTTTCTTTTTTTTTTTTTTCAAATTTAACTAAGACACTAGACTTTGCAATTTTTCTTTCTTTTATTAAAATTATTAGATATTTTCTATGAATCTTTTTTTTACCAACTTAATTATAAATAATACAAATTGTTAAAAATTAAAAAAATTATTTCCTTCGTGTAACAGAGATTTTTTAGCATAACTTTCATGAAATCTGATAAAAATTTTATTTGTATTATTTATATATTAAATATCTAATTTATTCAATAATTTTAAGAATAAATTGCAATGTATATTATCTCAGCGTTATCAATTAAACCAACAACTTTCAAGGTTTTTCAAAAAAAGTAAACTTCTTAATTTAAAAAATTCAAAATAGATTTGGCTTCATCAGCAGGTTTTAGGAGATTTCAAGCAGGCTTATTAAGAACTACAGGAATATCATGGATTTTTTGTTAATAAAGGATGCAAGCGCATCCACTTCAAAATACATTTGAAGAGGATGAAGGATAATTTTTTAAAGGTAAGATTGATTTTTTTTTTTTTTTTCATTAAGAGGCCGATTAAATATTGATCTAAAATAATCTAAAAAATTGAAACGGCCTTTTAAGTCTGCGAACTTTTATAAATTGAAGCATTTTCTTGAACACAAGATAAAAGTTAATGTTTAAAAATATGTAAAAACTACACAAAAAATAAGAGAAGTTATCTATAAAATGGATTTATCTTTTTTATTATCCACCAATGTAATTTTATTTCAACATTGGGACACAAAATTATTGAAAAGAACTCAAGACTGATTGTGAGACATTTAAATATTGTCTTTCAGCAGGTCGAGTGGTGTTTTGTATTGTAATACATGAAAGAGCCATTCTATTTCACACGAATAAATGGTTCTTGCTAAAGAATTATTACATATAAAAATTTTAAGGAAGCCATATTTTTCCTTTTAATTAAACATATAACGTTTATAAAAAAGTTAGTAAGTATTAATATTTTTAAAACATTAACAGATACTACGTTATAAATCGCGAACAAGACAAAATTAATGAAATTAACAATATATATATATATATATATATATATATATATATATTACTCGTACATATAGACGAAAACTTTGCCGTCATGCACCCATCGACCATAAAATAAAAATCTTATTTCCTTTTATCTTTGTTCTTTGTAGACATATGACATATATATGTATTAAAAATTATTTGCATATGTAGCTATTTTTAAAAAATTAAAAAAATGTAAAGCAACATCTCTTAAAATGATTAATCAACAGCGAAACTCGTTAGTATAAAAGCTTCCTTTTTTTGCAACAGGTAAGTAAAAAAGTGAGTTTTGGTGTAGTACCATTTGTACAAAAACTTTGTTCACTTTTTTCCATTTAAGCGACTTACAGAGTGCTATTTTCTTTTTGTATTTTTTTTTTTTTCAAAAAAAAAAAAAAAAAAAAAAAAAAATAAAAAAAAAAAAAAAAAAAAAAAAAAAAAAAAAAAAAAAAAAAAAAAAAAAAAAAAAAAAAAAAAAAAAAGGAAATGTAAGCCAAGAGACATTCAAACCCTCAATATACGCATCACAAAAATGTTTGATTTTAAGTTTTATACAGCAATAACATTAACAATGATATGGTTATTAATATCAGTCAAAGCCATGTCGATTAGCAGTAAAAAAAGCACTAGGGTCACGCGAAAATTTTCTATACATTTGTACATTTGTTTTTCTTTTTATAATAAGTTGTAAGACAGAGTTAGATGAAAAATAGATATAGAGTATAGATTCAGAAATAGAAAAGAAAATTAATTTTAAAATTTTCAAGAAGTGAGTCAATTTTCTGAAATTAATTTATAAAGAAAAGTAGAGAAAGTGTTAGTTGTATTTATAAGTTTAATTTAAAAGTTTTATTTAGTATTTTATTAATAGTATTTTTTTATCATTTTCTATTTTGATCATCTTACCTCGATAAGCACCACTTGACACATATATTAAAAAAAAAAGAAAGATGTGTCATACAAAAATTAAAAACAAATTCTATTTAAAATTTAGTGTAATAATTTATAAAATCTATGCACGAAGACTTTAGAGCTTAATTACTGCAATAAATGTGTTGTAAAGCATATAAAAAGCGACAATCAAGCATTTTAAATGATTCAAAAATATATGTATGTTCGTATCCGTTAAAATAAAGGATACTTATCAATTAACAAACTTAAATGCAAACAAAAGCGAAGCACTCTGTACGACGCTTATAAAAAGCATTAATTTTTCAACGCAAAAAAAAATAAATAAAAATGAATAAATGAAAAAAAAAACAACAAAAATTCGAAGGGCGCAATAATTCAGCCTATGTTGAATAAAGAAAATACAGAGTCAGCGTTTATTAACTCGAAGCAACGGTTAATTAACACGAAAGCAAATATACAAATAGTGTTAGCAACGATCATAATAAAAAAAAAGCACAGTCTCGCCAAAGACCAAGCGCACGGCAAAATGGGCAGAGTGGTGTTCGTATCTTTTTTTGTTATCAACAATCAGTGTATAATACAATTTTTTTTTTTATAATAAACTGCTTTAAAATAATGGAGCAAAATAGCGAAAAAACGCTTGTAAATATAAATCACGCACATTAATTTGGAGACAAAAAGATAATAACAAATTATTAAACAATCATGTGGTCAATAGGGAAGGTTTTAAGCAATATATATAAATAGAAAAATTATAATAAATTAAACATGCTTTATCATGATTAAAATAGTCAAACAATAAAAATTATTTAAATTTTTCCTATAAGTTAGTAAAAAATACATCGTTGTCAATGTTTCCAATGTAGTTGCTTCTTCTCTTACTTGTTTTTGCCAATATGAGACATTTAATCTTATTTATTACTTTTTTTATTAGATAAATTTTGTGTGTAAAGATGTACTCACATTATTTAATTATTGATAAAAGAAAAAAAAAATTATAAAAGACAGAATGTTTTGATAATAATGCACGCATAATATACAAATTACATTTGTTTGTGTACACGAATCGACGATAATAGGCACATATAAAATTTACATAAAACATGTGAAAAGTAATGTGAGACCGTTATGAGACATACAGAATGAACTTAAAAATTGCAGAGATTTTCAAGGTGTATAATAAATTTGAAATTTTTCATGTTTTTTATATCAACTGTTGTTCGTTCATTTATATTCTTTTGTTTTTTGTCGTCGTGTACTTACGCTTTTCACATATCACATAAGTCGGAGTAGACGAGTAGTCGATCTTTATTAACGTATCCACACCTGCTCTATCTTGGCCCACCTGTGTGCACTTCGTTAGTGGCGTTAGAGCCGAGCTAGTAGAGAGAGGACCAATGGTACATACGCGTCTCTTCATTCGATTATTAGTATATTTTTATAACCTCTGCCTTTATCTTATTTTCGTAAATGCTTTCGATGACATACAAATTTATTTCGTTTCTTCGAGTTCGCTATTCTTCATGATTTTAGAGAGATTGCTCATGTTGTGATATAAAAAAAGAATTTATTTTAAATTATCATCGTTTCTAAATTGTTAGGATGGATTTTGAAAATCTTATTAAAATTATTTTGAAGCCTTACACTTTCGATGTTACCTTACCGAAAGTTGTTGGGTATACATACACTTCCTTTATTGTTTAAATTTAAATCCTGTTTTACACTTTCTACATTAACCTCTTAAAAGCTTCAAAAGCTGCATTCACGCGTATAAATAAGATTATAGCCATCGAAAGAAAGTTGACCATAAGTTTAAATTATAAAACTATGAAATAGCGCAAAATAAAGTACGCCAATTAAAATCATCTGATAAAATTGTAAAGTTGAGCAGCGTAACTACGCCCAAAAGCATAACGCATAAATTATAGGTTAATTTTAAAAATAAGAAGAAAAAAAATAGAGTATTTTTTTCTATTATTTTTAAGGATGCTTCTAAACCATATTAAAATGACTAGTTAGGAAACAGCATTTTTTAAAATAAAAAGTTAAATTATTTAAATCATTCATCTAATTTGTGTTATAAAATTTTCAAATGATATTAAGATTACTAATTGTACACTAAACGCATCTATATCTATTTTTCATAAATCTAGCATTAAATTTAGATTTTTCTATAAGTGCATTTATTTTTTGTTTGTGATGTAAAAAATTCATGCTAGTCTATAATTAAAAGCTAAGATTTGAAGGTGATTGTCATGCGTTTAAAAGATTTTAGATTTGTTAACAAGGATTATTTGTAGCATACTAACTGTAGTATGTAAATTTTATCAAAGTAGAAATTATTATTAAAAAATTAATTAATTAATAATTCTATTCTATTTATGATGTCTAGTCAGAAGCATCCTTTTAAAACTAAATAATTAAATTTAAAAATTGTTAAAATTGTAAACATATATCTTTATTTTTAAAAATTAAACATGGGAATAAAAAGTACGTAAGAATTATATATAATATCGCATCTTAGAAGTAAAATTAACTCCATGTAAAATAAAGGATAATCACTGTTTATAACTAAAAATAAAATTTAATTTAATTAAAAAGTTTTATTAACGATCAGTATTTGAATAACTATTAACCGATTTTTCTATGGATGCAACGTCACTCGAAAAAAAATGTTTATATCCGGGCACCCTATGAAAAATGTTGTTTTCCATTTTTTTAATGACTATTTATTGTTTGCAATTATTATTGCATACAATTTAGTTGTAAAATAAACACTGTATAGCGCATTGGAGCACATGCAAGTTTTAGAAATAAAGATGTATTTATAAATATGTGTAGAAAGAAATATACGTTGACGTTACGAGCTTGCACAAAAATAGTACAGAGCAAAGATAAAAATAGACAACAAAGATGGCAATATTTTTAAAATATACATACTTAAACATTCCTTAAAGTATTTAATTAAGAAACACAATAAATAGGTGTAAGTAGTGTGTGTTTGTTAAAGTATTAAATGCTAGAGCTTGCGGACACACGACAGTCAAGCAGACACAGACAGCGACAGCGAACATGATGTGTAAAAATGTGATAGAAAATGATCTCAAAAATTTGAAAGAAAAAGTAAATTATAAAAAATTAATTCTCAATAAACATTCTTTAATTTAAATTTAAAAAAATATTAAGCTATGCATTTAATTTAAAAAAATTAAGAATGTCACTTGAGAATCTGAAAATAAATTATAATATAATTAAAATTAAAATAAAAAAAATAAATAAAAATTAATGCTGTTTTATGTTGAAGCCTGCGACACTAAGCAAAAAGCTGCATCTGAAGATCATTCAAATGCGAATAAATCTCCAGAAGCCCATTAAACTTGTGCGGGCTTAAGGGTAAAAAATAAATAAAGGAAAAAAAAACAAACTAAAATAATATATAAGATATTAAAAAAACCTGGAAACATAAAAACAAAATTTTAAATCAAAACAACACAAAAGAAAACATTAATAAAATATTTGGAACATGTGATCGATGCAAAAGTTTTTAACAGCGCAGAAGTCTGAGCAAGAGAGAGAGGAGCGCTTACAGCTTGGTCTGTCGAGCTCTTGCTGTAGGGTACCGGTATCAAACGTTCCTGCAACTCGCCACCTATCACCTTCAAGAGTAAAGGGTAATATGGTTACAAAAAAGAGAAAAGAAATAGAGTTGTGATAAACAAGACAGAATTTGTACTGATCAATTTTACCGAGTTAAATTTTAAAAGTTAAATATTAACCTTCTGTTTGTATTCTTTTTCAATATTTCATTTAAATGATATGAAAGAAGAAAAACAGTTTTTTAACAATTAAATCTAATTTTTAAGCCTTTTATTTAAAAATTTTTATTTATTATTGTAAAATATTCAACTGAACTTTCATACCTGTTATGAAATAATGAAATCACAAAAAATAATCTATGCTAAAAATGTTCAATTAAATCTACATCGTCAAATTTTTTATAATTTGGTAAAATTTACCAATCAATAAATACACGCCTATTACAGGTTTGGCGAAGTAAGCAAAACTTATTTTGTGTACGCTTTATTTAAGCAAAAAAAAGTGCTAAAATACGTTTTCAAAAAAAAAATCGTTTATAGATTTAGCTAAGCTACATTTATATTTGAAATAATACGCGTCAAAAGAGGATACAAAATATACAAGTGCAAAGGAAAATTTTTATGTTAGTATAAACTAAATGGCGGTATATATTTATTTATTTTTTATATGGTCGGTATAAAAGACGTTTGTCATTTTATAAAATTTTTAATTAAATAACGAGAGCGGGTCAACGAATCCAAAAAGATTACAATTAAAATAACAACTTCTAAGTTAAAAAAATTAATTTTTTTACTTTAAGTTGTAAATTTACTTTCATCGTAGATAAATTAAAATATAAAATAATTGTTTTTTGTAACAAAAGTTTTAACATAATTTTTCTGTAATGAATTATTTTTATTTTTTTTATTTTTTAAGTTCGTTCGACTCGCTAATCGTCTTTTTCTTTTTTCTTTTTACTTTTTTTTTATTGTGCAGAGTGAAATGTGTAATAAGATAACTAGAAAGATATGAAAGAAATGGAAATTGAAATACTAGATAGAAAAGATAGAAATAGACAGAATTTAAAGTGAGAAAGAAGGCCAGAAAGGAATAGAAGTAGTGTAGAAAAGATAGAATAGAGAATGAGAGACACTGATAGACTGACTTAGATAGAATTTTTAATCTGTCGTAATAAATAAGGGTAATATTCTATCTAATTTCAAATAGACGTGAGTAATATACCAAGTTTTTGTTGAACAACAGAGAAGTAAAAGTAGTCACAAACACATATCGATAAATAGTGATCAGACGAAAGTTTTGAGAAATTTTTTAAATAAATTTCAAAACATCATAATTTCAACTTTCAACAGCGCGTTCGGCTAATCGAGAGACATTGCGTCAAAATTTCATTTTTATTTTTTTGTAAAATAAAACGAAAAAAATCGACAGCCGAAACGAACCGTCTTTTTCACTCTATGTTAATTCAATTTTCATTGCGTAATGTTAAAAACAGTAAAACTATATTTTATAAAATGGGATTAACGAGAGGACTTTACTTTAAGTGCCTTAATATTTAATAGTACATACGTTAAGTACAAAAATGTGAAAAACTTATATCGAATAAAAATTGAACAAGCCTTTTTGCAAAATCGTCCCGCTTATGGTGAAAAAAAAAATAATAATAATAAAGACAAACTCATGTAATTTTTTTTATGAAAGATACAGTACTTTTATTGACCGTCAAAGTTAGAGTTTAAAATGTCATTTTGTGTTTTACTAAACCTTCAACCTGAAACGATGTCTCAATAGATATGAATAATTTTAAAATTTTTATTCTTCGCGTCGAGACGCCGCACCATTTATCACTTATCATTCTTTGCCTATATATACGTACGCAATCATGTGTGATCAGTTTTCAACGATTTTAATGTATATGTATATTTTTTTTTTAATGTAATGTATATATTTATATTATCCTGTGTCTTTAAAATGACTACGTACATTCTCGCTATAGTACAACACCGCTAAAAATAATTGGCAGCGGAAATGGCAGCGCTTCCGGTTTTCCCGACCGCCCAGAAAGAAGAGAGTTTAATACATATTTTAACAAGTTAATGATTTTTTTCCACTTTGGTATCCCGCTTAACAATTATTTATTCTTTTTTTCACATTCTCAAGTTTACTTTTGAAATTATATATCACAAAAAATAGCACAGTTTGTATAAAATAGATAATTTTTGTTTTTATTTTCTTTTTTTTTTACAAATATACAACAATACTATTCTAAAATAATGTAACACTTGATAATCTTCAAAAAATCATCTCGACCGTAAAATAGCATATCAGAACAGAATAAAAGCATGACCTCAAGAAAAGTAAAAAAAATATTCTTAATTAAAAAATTTACAGAATAATAATTACAGGCGGCCACGAAAGTCGGTCTTTTTCTTCAATTGCGCGTTTCTTGTTATACACAAAATCGCAAATAACGTGTCTTAAACTTTAGGATAGTAATAATTAATATATCATATATTTATATAACATACTCAATATGCATTATATATGTATAATAATTATAATAATAATAATAATAATAATCAAAATAATAATAATAATGAAGTCGGTAGGTAACTATTTTTAATGCTAGGTTCAATGTTTTAAAAAGCTAAAACAGTTTTCTCCTTGTCACAACGACTTTTTGTTCAATAAAATTTACATTTTTCATTAATAGTAAATTGTTAATATTATTTATTTGCTTTTATAGGTTTTTTACTTTTTAAAACGTTAAGTGTTCCATCATAAAAAGTTAACTACTTTTATTACGTTTCAACATTTATTGAGTGACGCGAGGGAGACTAAATTCGAATCCCGTGCTATTTGATCAACCAACTGCGCGCACAGTTCAACAATTGTGCAAAGCACAACGTCGTTTCATGATTATCGGTTTTAACGAAGGTAATAAAAAACGCAATTATTGAAATTAGTTGAAGATAATAACAGTAAAATAGTGTACAAATAAAAAAACACTATATAAAAGTCGATTAGCACGTTGACGATTGCGTCATTATTTTGACGAGAGCCAGAAAAGAAATTATCATATTGGTAATTCGTGCAGCAGATTTTCGCTTTATGTACGTTGACTATATAAACGTATCGTCATTTATAATCATAAGATCGCAAAAAATTTTTTATATATACATATATATATGTATGTATATATATAATATGTATGTATATGACAATAAGTACAATGCATGCGATTCGCTTTTTAAATATTACCAGCCACGGGCGCGATATTATATTACTTTTACGCGCAGTACAGATTGCCCTCAAAATTCTTATGGTAACCGCGTCCGCTCTGCATTTTCATAACAAGATAAGCTTTTTGCTCCTGTTTCAATTTTTAAACAAGATTTCTTTACTCTTAATCCGTAACATTATAATTAATTATCATATATATTACAATAGTTATTAAATATTTATTATCTTAAATTTCTTTTTCGTCTTAAACACTTATATTAGGATATAATCTCAACAAACATGATCGCCGGCTGACAAAGGGCCAGGTCAACCTTAAAAAGTTCTACAAAGAGAAGCTACAACGATTAATTGGAAGATGCAAAGCGAACGCGACTTGTCGATAAAGTCTCGAGTGGCTTCCGAAATTAATTTACAAAAATGATTATGTCCAAACAAATGGAGAATAGCAGTGATAATAATAATAATAATAGTAATAATAATAATTGTAACACAATAATAATAGCAATTATTATAATTATATAATAAAATAAGAATATTAATAAAAATAACATGGTTACGATTAATTAGAGAATGTGCAATAATATTAATAATAATAATAATAATAATAATAATAACATAAATAAAAACTTACATTATAAAATCGAGACTGGATAGCCCAATCAACGTTCTCCACGGAACCATCGTAAATATACATAATTATAAATGTTAAAAAATTTACGGCTGTGTTGTTAGAAAAATGCATTAAAAATACAACATGAAAATAAAAATGAAAAGTAATATTGCAAAGGAGCATTACATCACTGCCATACAAAACAAATTTAGTGCAAACAGTATTTAGCAATAAATAAAAAAAAAGTCGCAGTACAGAACTGAGATCCCGTTATTTTAAAAGCAGGATTCGTTTTTTTTTTTTTATTAAAATTTTTTATCATTTTAACAATTATCTAATAAAGCTCTGCAAATGGATGTATTGATTGCTTGATACGCGAAAATATTAGTATAGAGAACAATTAAACTTTATCGTCTTAAAATGGTGAGTGATTATAAGTACATTTTGCGTAATTTTTATATCAATAAATTAGGAGAAAGTATAGATTTAGAAGAAAGAACGATAAAAAGTTTTTATGTAACATGATGATACTTTAATTCATTTTATAGATGTATCGCAGGTGATAAAGTCAATTAGAAAGTACGATTAAGAGTAAGAAAAAAGTGAGTGAAATTTATAGTAGTTTGAGAAATATGCTCACGTACAAAATAGCTAATTATACTTTATTTTTTTTTTTTGATATTTCTATTATTGTACACGATCAATAATTAATTTAAATAATTAATAAATTTTTTGTTAACGCATTTTTTATCTTTCGTAGACTTTTATACAAAAATAAGTGAAATTATTAAGTCAAACGCGCTAACTGCATCAATGTATATTAGTAAAAGATATTTTTTCATTAGATACGGTGAGTGATGCACAATGGGAAAAATTGATTGTCAACACGAACAGACGAATTCATATCCAAATCCAGTTAAAGCAAGCAGACAGGCAGAGTAAGCAGGCAATACAGGCAGTATTTTCATAAATATTCTTTTTTTCTCGTTTATTTAAGCAGTATCCCAAGATTCCCTTTTATAAATTTGAAATTGTGCGCAGTAAAGCAGTGGGACGAAAGTTTAGTCTTGGGATGATTTTATTCTTGTTGCAATAAATTTGTTAAATATTTTTGCAATAATTCAATAGAAAGTAGTGTAATAGTAGAAGACATAATTTGCAAATGCACGAAAGAAATAGAAAAGTTGAAGATTTTAAGTACACATCATTCTCTTTGTTACCCAAACTTACAATTAAGCTTGCTGAACCTTTCTGACAAATTTACCTATAACCAATTTGGTGATTTCAATTCTACAATAATAATGATAATGATATTAATAATAATAATAATAATAATGATAATAATAATAATAATAATTTAACAACAACAATAACAACAGATAATTAATGGTAATAGTGTTTAGGTAAATGTTGTACGAAAAGTAGTTTTGCAATGAGAATAAAATACACGTAAAATATTATTAGATTTAGTGTTATGAACATGGGTACGGGAAGAATATCTTAATTGCTAATTTTCTGACTCTTATTTATTAAAAGCACAGTATCAGATAAAAAGTCAACCTGTTGAATAAGTAATCCCTCTAGCGTGCACAAAACACAAATGAATCGGTATATGTAACCGGAAAGAGGACGCGCGCACAATCAAGATAGCAGTCAATAGAAATATAATTGTTTAGATTTAATGAAGAGAACATAATGAGTTTTTAATAGGTTACGACCCTGTACGCTCCGGTACATGCTCGAGTTTCGATATTTATTCCTCAGCACGTCGTAACAAATGTAGAAAAAGTCTAGGGGCTTAGAACCACAATGATATTAAGATATAAAATGCATGAAAAATTTACCACGCATGCGAGATATATATATAATATATATATAGAGAGAGAAAAATAGAAAAATAGAGAATGAGATATAGGAAAATGATTTAATAAATTCGTTTCGCACTTTGAGAGCAAAATAGCGAGTCAACGCTTAAAGGATTGAACGATCCAGATTATGCTATTTTGTTCCCAAGTGTGAGATTCGTCGTTTTCTTTTCATTTTTTTTCCTTTTTTCTTTTTTTTTTTTAGCAACATAAGCACAATGATGAGAGAAAAATAACAGATTTTTAAAATACAGGGCACATATTTTCGTAGATGTGTTTCCACTTTTTTTTTTCAAGACATCCACGACAGTCGTTTACGTAGTCATAAGAGGAGCACACAAAAAAGAGAATGAGTGTAAAGACTATGATTCCAGTAAAGAGTAGTTAAAACACAGAAAAAGAGAGATAGAGAGAGATGAACCCTCATCAGCTATGGACAACAGGGTCAAATAAAGAGATATAAAATGAGAGACGTAACAAGAGCGGGTTAGGGAATATAGACAAATGCACAGACAGAAATATGTATGTTTTGAAATGTATACATTTATACAAATATCAAATAAATGTGTTTTAAGAAAAAGCTAGAGAACCGCGCAAAGAAAACGTGTCTGCATTTATCCTTACGGAGTATATATTGTACCCGAAAGGGTTTCTATTCTCGAGCGAAAGAGAAAGAGAATAAGTAGGGAAACAATGAAAAAGAGACCGAGTGAATTAGAAAAAAAAGTGGAAATGGATTGTGGAGAGTAGACAGACAGAGCATAGAGATTAGGGAGTGAAAAAGAAGACGAAAGAGTAGTAGTCGCTGCTGCTGCTCTCTTATTTAAATACAAGTCTCGTGGACCAGTTTGGGCAGTTCCGGGAGTACAAGATTGTTGGCGCTCGATCTGAGGGAATTAACGTTGTTCGCGTCTTCGTGCGATTGCGTTGTTGTTGCTGTCTGTTGTCTCCCGTTGTTCTGCTGTTGTGGTTGTTGTTGCTGCGGCTGCTGATGGTGGGAATGGTGGTGGTGATGATGGGGATGATGATGATGGTTGCCAGTGCCGGGCACGTGTAGCAGCAACGGCGAGGCAGCGCCCCGAGCTCCATCGTGATCGGCGTTGTTTGCCTGAGTCGTACCTCCTCCACCACCACCACCACCAGCCGCGTTCGGTTGCAGATGGTGATGATGATGATGATGATGATGTTGGTGGTTCCTGTTAGCGCCACCTGCCTTACCCGTCGAATCCTCGTCTATGTACGTGAAGTCAGAGAGGGGGCGGGGCCCAGTGTGGCTGCGCGAGCTGCGCATACTGTGCAAGCTGTGCAAACTATGGACGGAGCGACGCTCCTCTAGGTCTTCCAGAGTTGACCTGAACGCTCGGATAACCCGAAGCTGTAACGAGAAGAGCAATCGGAACACGGCCGACGTTCTGAGTCATGCTGTGGGTGTTCGTGGCTGTTTATCTGTGTGAGTGTGTGTATGTGTGTCTGCTATGTCTGTTGTTTATGTGGAGAGAGATAAAGAGAGGAAGAGATATATAGTAAGATTAAGAGTTTAGAGCAGAATAAAGAGAAAAATACAGAGAGAAGTGAGTAGAAATTGGGCGCTTTCATCAAGTTGCGCCGAGACAAACAGGGTGAAAAATAGTTAAACAGAGAGCATAGAAACGATGAAATTATATTTTTTTTGTATGTGTTTCTTGTTATTTTTTTTCTATTTCTTTTTCTTCGAGAAAAAATTTCAGGAAAAAGAAAGAGAGATATATTTTGAACAATGGATTACATATATATTTGTTGAAATATATGTATGTTTATGTACACAAGGCCAGCGACACACACAAGCACGCCGATCTAAATAATAATCTGAATATTAATTATGTACCTTCCCCTAATCAATTTTTATACATTTTATTTTGATTTGTAGAGTCGTACCTTTTTGTAAAGAAAATAGGCAAACATGTATAACAAGAGAGAGACTGGGTCGTGGGAGGATAAAAAACAAGCAGATATGAGCCTTGATTGTTACCAGGTTGAGGGATGAGGGGTGCTTGACTTTGCAACTTTGAAATGGTTTTTCCTTTTTTTTTAACCATTTCTTTTGTATTTAGAAATAAGGCCTTAGAATACTTTCCCTTTAGCTTCTCTTCGTATTGTTTCCTTTGTGTTCGCTTTTTAAAATTTTAAAGCTTATCTAGGCAAGGTATATTGGTACACGACTACGTCGTTTTCACTTATGATCACCCGTCGATCAGAAGCTCGACGTTGCAACAAATGTTAACAGGTTCATTAATTTGTGATTGATGGTGCTTTACTGCGCTTTTTTTTTTTAAATTCAATTCTCCAAAAAATTTTATCGGAGAAAAATTATTTTTCATCTTGAATAAAATTTTGATTGAATTAACAAAAAATATAATTACAAAAAATTTATCTTGTAATCTTGGATCAATAACAAATATTTGTAACATCATATGCATATAATACAAATATAAAAATTGGGTTAGTGAAAAACAAATTTTGAAAAACAAATCGGATAAGGTTAGTAATGTCACAGTTATATTAAAATAAAATCAGTGAATCAACTACTTAAATCACTTTCAAAATTGATAATTTAAATGATTTAGTAGCGGGCGATTAGTTGACAAATGTCAAGTTGCAATTTATCACGGCTTTCGGTCGACGAGCGTATCACATTAGCGAGCGGGGGCAGCGGCAGTCATCAGCCACTAAAAAAAGGCATTTTCAAAAGTGCAAAATTGCGTGTTCGGTTGGATATGAAAAAAAAATATATATATATAAAAATAAAATAAAAGGACGAGCGAGGGTGAGTTTTTGGTCAACTGTATATAACAAAAAATTGGCACAAACGAGCACGCACGACTTTGATATTGGGCAAAAAAATACGTACCTATTTATTATCGTCACGCTAGATCAGAGATGGGCTCAGCGCACTTACAGCATCGTAAACACTTGCTTGGATAATCAAGTGGCCGTGGACACATGGCCCGCAAGAAGAGTCACTCCCGATTATTCGATCTTATTATTATTATTTATTATTATATCTATGCTCGATTTTTCGGAGTGTCATTTTTCACTTCTTGCTTGCACACTGATGCAAGTACTTATAGGTATATATTTATACAATGTACGCAGATACACAATAACATCGCCGGCAATAAAAAAAAATTAAAATAATCTTTGTGAAAGCATCAATAGCTTATTCAAATTGTAGGCTTATATTAAATATGCATCCCTTATGGGTACCTCTTAATGATCATTGATGCTTTCACTTGAAAAAATAAAATTTACGAAGCTTCATAGCAAAGCATTTATATATTTTTGTCTGTAAATTACCTAACTTATTATTAAAATAAATTTATTGTCAAGGCTGCTTCGAATATTAATGCAGCTTAATTAAAAAATCATTCAGACACGATTCGTTGATCGTGCAAAAAAATACAACGAGTGTGGCATGCAGTTTCTAATAAATATATCTTTTGAAACATCGACTTATATGTATATCCTAAGCGAATTGAATTTTGTATTTCTTTTAAAATTTGAATTTCTGACGCTTTACTATCCCTTTGCTTATTTGACGTATGAATTACGGGATACTACAGGTTTATATAAATCGTATCATAATGTTTGCTTTTTGTGTATATTATGTTCTTCCATGCTCGGTTTTAAAAATGGTCCGCAACAGTCCTGAACCGAGCGAATATATTAATGTCGCTCAATAAATATGCGTATTGAAAAATGTTAAAAAAAATTAACGTAAATAAATTTGAGCTATTTAAATTTTAAACTTTTGTAGTATATAGAAGTAGAAAAGAAATGAAAATACTAAAGGGAAAAATAGGGAGTAAGAGTCAAAGTTAAATTTCTTACAAGTTAATTTATAAATATATTCTAATTATTTGTCAATTTTTTAAAAATCCTCTGTAAAAGCTCTAAATTTTCTTAAGCATTTACAAGGATATATTAATGCAAACGAATAATTTTTATAAATTTAATATGCGAACTCGAAGAAACGATTGATAGAGTAAAAAATTTGCGGAAAAAAATGTTAAAATAAAATAACAAATAAAATATCAAAAATGAAATTTGTATTTCTGCGCATTGTAGTTGCAGGAGCGCAAACATACAGTTTTAAAATGTATTCTTTTATATGAAAGCATATGTTTCATATAAAAGCTATCACAAAATATATTCATTGTATGAATGAGTTATATATGTGTGAAAAAATTTTTAATTGACATTATTATTTTTCTGAAAAGTTATATTTATTCGATATAAAATTGATAGAAATTTGAAAAGTTAAAGTAAAAACAAAATAAAACTATTCAATGATAAAAAATACAAAATATAGATATCAAAAATCTATTGTGCATAAAAAATTACACCGTGCTTTTACTTGATTAACACGTAAAAAATATATTAACATGTGCTTTATAATGAATAATGTGATATATATCGAATATATTATTATATACTTAAATTAAGAATTAAATGAACTTGGATGACGTATAATACTATCACATACTGGTATAATATAATAAAATATTTAATAATATTAAAAAAAATATGTTTAATTAATATTGAATCGTAATTGTTTTGCTTTGTATATATACATTGCAAACACTGAATTTTAAAAAAATATATTAAGATATTTTATAAACGAAAAACGATGTAAAACCTAATATTATTATATCAACTTAAGTGAAAAAATGATTAAAAATTATTTGCAACAAATGTTTATATATAAATATAAAATGTGAAACACCAAGTCAAAAAAATATATCACACGACAATACAAGGTTACCACTGCACACACAAAAATATCACTCACTTAAAACCCTGTTTCAGAACAAATTTATATAGACTATCGAATTATTACCACCATATATAATTAGCGAAGCATGACAGCGATAAAATATATTTGTTTCATAACAAGCGGCTCTTCAGCACACAAAAGGTCATATCTACAATTGCCAGCGAAACGAACATCATCAAACTTTAAGCGATTTTTATAAAAATATCTAAGCTTCACAAAAAAAATAACCTCAATGTCGAAGTCGAGTTTCCAGTTTATGATACCCAACTAAGATTACGCGTCATTGCTGGTAAGTCAATTTTCAGCTTTAGAGTCAAATGTTATTTTTTTCCGTTGGATATACCTTTTAGATGTGCATTAATTTTTGCGCAAAACTTGCGCTAATAATTATTAATTTCTTATAATAATATAATCATACATTGCAAATGATATTTTTGGTTAGTCTACCGAATATTAGAAGCTAAACTGGGTTTAGCTCTGACAAGGGGATTTTATTAACGCATAGTTAAGAAAAAGTATAATTAAATCAATATGAAAGCAACACACGCTTTAAATGCAATGTCAATTTGCGCGGCACGCCGAGATTTAGTTAAAGAAAAAAAAATTTGGCACACCCACACGCACACATCAAAATAATATATCTTCTATATATTAACGGCTTGTAAAAACTTTCAAAAGAATTTTGTCTCTTTGAAAAGAATTCTCAAAGAATTT